>JARYGA010008433.1:0-13407 GCA_030545235.1 Helianthus tuberosus | reverse complement strand
GATGTTTACAAGACTTTGAAGCATCTTGTTTACTAAAGCAAATGATTTTTGAATCGTTTGTTTTAGATTGTGGAATAAATCCTTTGAATTTACAAAATTCATTATTTTTTGTAGTCATATTTTGACTAAATTTTTTAGATTGAAAAATCATTTCTTTTTGTGTTTGTTTTATAAACATCATTTTTATTTTCTTTCGAAATCTTAGTTTTTTGTTTTAGAATTAAATTCTTTTAATTTTAAGGAGAGATATGAAATATCAATCTTGAAGTAATTAAACAGTTTGAAATAAAATCTATACCTTTTTTCTTCTTGTATTTTCTTCTTGAAAAGTTTCTACTTCTTTCTGCAAGGGACCAATCCAACCCTTATTTCCCTAACGGCCTCCTGCCTCAGCGGTACTTCAACGGGCTCCAGGACTCCAGGTTTTACAGAATAAAAACTTTCATGATAGAAATAAAAGATAGAGGTTTACAAAGGAGTTTTTTATTTCATAACTGTTCTCCCGAAGGAGAACTTCTTGATATTTACATAACCCCCTTAAAGGAGTTCTACTCCATCATTACAACTAAGAAAGCATAAAAGAAAAAGTGATCATCATGATCACAAATGAAAGGTGGGTGAGAAAAGGAACGAGGGTGGTTGAGAGGAATTCTCAAATTGAGAATTGGAAAGTAGGTGTGTAGCCAGAGGTTACTTTTCCTAGACTTAGGATTCGTTGTCTCAACTCGAGATATCTATTCTAATGAATTCGACTTCTTTATATAGGAGAAGTGAATTTTACAAAAGGTCTAAAAATAGCCTTAAGCGTTCGTCATGCATGACGTTTTTTGGTCGACAAACCCATGTGTTGGGTCCAGCTCTCGCATGTCGTCTTCTGAAAAGTAGTTGTCTTTAATAGAGGGACCACTTTTGTCAGATTTTTCTTTGGTGTAGGATTCCTTACAGCTCATGTACTGATGGCTTTCCTGTGCACCTTGCATTATTTTGCTGAGTCTTTGTTTTGTAGTAGGACTCACATCAACTTTGTTGAAGATAATGCGTTGCTCCATTATTCCAAGGCTTCCTTTAGATAATGGGATTTCACTATGACTCGTGAAGATATGGAAATTGCTTTAGAGAAATTTCCTTTTTACCACAATCGGCTGAGTATCGAGTGGCTTCTTGTTGGGCTTGTAATAAGGACCCAAACTTCTTGAATGTTACCGGTCTTCCAGAAACATAATGAGACACTATGGACCAATCTTCATATATGCCTCTATGTTCTCCATCAAAAATGACATAAAATCTAGAATTAGATTTTACCGTTTCTTGAATATCTTGGGAGTAACTTGGTCTAAGAGAGACCTGTTCAGTTTTTGGCAAACTGTCAGCCATCAACGGATTTGATGTGCCTTTACCAGAGCCGTTTGCTACTGGGCTAGATGAAGATCGTAGTTCTTCATTAACTTTATATTTGCTTTTTTCCAAAGCAACAGGAATCAACGGACTTGATTTTTCTTTACCTTTAGCCGTTTGTAAAGGAATAGATTCAGATTTTATCCTTTCGGAATCCTGTTCTGAATTAACAGTTGTATCTAGACTTTCGTCGTAGAGAGCTATTTTTTCTTGAATAGCTTTTAATTCTATTAAAAGAATTTTTTCTTTTAGGCGTAAAGCCTTTAAATCTTCCATTTTTTCAAAAATTATGCCTTTCTTTTTGTAAGAATGAATGGTGATGCCTTTAGTTTGAAGGGTGTGTTCTTCTTTAAATAGGCATAAAAAGCATTTGATTTATAAAAATACGTATTTGATTACGTATTTTGAAAATCTCGTGTCAAGCAATCAGCTAGCACGTTTTTGGCCCCCTCAAGATGTTCAGTATCGAAAGAATATCTTGAAAACCACATTTGCCATCTGACAAGACGACCTTGTTTATTATCTCCAGAAATTTTTGTTTTCAGAAAATAAGTAAAATTTTTATTGTCAGTTCTGACTAAGAATTTAACTGGGGTTAAATAAATAGAGAACTTTGAAATCGTGTTTTTTACCGCCAGTAATTCTTTTTCATTACTGTGATAATTTCGTTCCGCCTGCTTGAAGCTTCCCGAAGTGTACCTGCAAATTTTTTCTCCATCTGCAGTTTTAGCTTTTAAAACACCTCCCCAAAAATCATGAGAAGCATCTGTTTCTATGATTAAAAAATCATTTTTATTAGGAAGATAAAGTTTAGGAAAACTGATTAAGTTTTTCTTTATCTTTTTAATGTAGTCAGTATCGGAATGCTTCCAATCCCATACATATTCCTTTTTTAGCTTAGCCTGTAAAGGTTTTCTAAGCTCTGCAAGTTTAGGAATATAACTTTCTGCATAAGTTAAAACTCCTAAAAATCTTTGAAGATGTTTTTTATCTTCTAAAGTATCTGGAAATTTATGTAAATTTTCCAAGATATGTTTTTGTGGACAATGTGTCCCTTGATCTATTTCAAGACCTAAAAAGTTTATCTTTGTTTTAAAAAGATTAGCTTTCTTTTTTGATAAAATGATTCCATATTTTTCAATTGTTTTTAAAACTGATAAAACATGATAATAGTGTTTATCTTCCGAGTTTGAGAAAACTATAATATCGTCTACATAGACGGTACAGTAATCTTCTAATCCTCTTAAAGCATTTTGCATATGTCTTTGAAATATGCTTGGTGCCTGTTTTAATCCAAAGGGAACTACCTTCCATTGATAGTGACCGTCTGGGCATGTGAACGCAGTTAATAACTGTGATTCATTGTCTAGCAGTACCTGCCAGAAACCACTTTTACAGTCGAAACTGGAAAAGATAGTCTTTCCTCTTAGAAGAGTTATTAATTCCTGCATACAAGGAAGATTATGGCTGTCTCCAACAGTGACATTATTAATTGCTTTGTAATTAACAACCATTCGTTTTTTACCTCTTCTTTTTTCCGCTTCATTTTCTACTAAAAAAGCAGGAGACATGTGAGGAGATTTACTAGGAATTATTAATCCCAAATCAAGAAGTTCTTTGATTTGTTTATTAAATTCTTCCCTATCCTGTGGACTGTATTTCATAGGTTTAACCCTAATAACAGTTTTCGGATCTATTAACTTAATAGATGCCTTCATCCAATTTTTTGATTTTTCAGGATCAATTGGATTTTCTGAACAAACTTTTTCTAGAAGTTCTTCAATTTTTTGAAATTTTTGTATTTCACTGAAAAATATCCTTTCTACTTTTATAACTTCTTGAGCTATATTAGTTCCAGGAATTTGTTTTATCTTTGAATCTTTTTTCATAGATTCAAGAAAATCTGGTTTTCCAATTTGAAAAGCCTCTTTGACCTTTTTAATCAAAATCATTTCTTGATTAAGATGAAAGGATACTCTGTCTAACCATTGAGTAAAGGGTCCATAAAGTTGACAGAAATTATTTCCAAGAAGTAAATCCATACCTGAATCTTGTTGGAAGATAGTAGGAATGGTAAATGATTCTCCAGAAAATTGGATGATAAGATTTCTACAAACCTTATTTAGCTTCATGACTTCTTTGTTAGCAATAATTACCTTAATATCTCTGGGAGCGTTTTCCCATAAGTCATTAGGAATTACGTGTTTGTTTGCCAAACAAAGACTTGCCCCTGTGTCAACATAACAATGTAGGGCAATTTTTTTATATCCTTTGAAAGAAACAGTTCCTTTGATATAAATTGAATTTGGATTAGTTATGTTTGAACTTGCTGAATCCAAATTATGAATTTGTTTTTCCTCATCCCCCCAACTAAAAGAGTGATTAGGTTTTAACTCGATATCTGAAGAGCTCTCTTCAGTTTCGGGTTTTTCCTGTTCATTTTTCATTGTAAAGATCTGTTCTTTAATTTCAGAAAAATATTCAGTTTCAGTTTCAGAAAACTTCTGTTTAATTTTAGGTTCTTCATCCTTTAAAACAAGAGTTTGTTTTTTATTTTTAGAAATCCTTTGTTCAAGTTTTTCTTTTAAGTTTTCATAAAACTTTTGTTTTCGTTCTTTGTTTTCAAAAGACATGAGCTGAACAACAAAGGATATGAGCTGAACAGGCTTATGAACTTGTTTAGCTGATGCAGTTTTTCCTTTAAAAAACTGTTTTATCTTTTGAGTAACAAGATTCATTTTATCCACAAGATAAAATAATTTTTGTCTCTCTAAGTTTTTGTATTTCTCTTCTCAAAAGAGAATTTGTTCTTTTTAAAGCAGTTAGCTCAAAAAGTTTTTCAGAAGGATGAATACACCAATCAAGATGTAACTCATACATTCTTTGATTATTTCTTTGTAAATCGAAATAATGCATAAAAATCTTTAGATTAATTTTTCTAAAAGATTTTTTCATTTGTCCCTTATTGGTCATTTAAAGTTGATCCAAAAGGCCATGTTTCATTAATTTCATTAGAAACTTCCTTGAAAATTTCCTCAATTTCGTAAGAAACTTCTTTAAGAATTTCGGTATTGAAAATTTCATCAATTTCATCAGAAATTTCTTTAAGAATTTCGGCATAAATTGTTTCAAGACTTTCATCTCTATAAATTATTGCCTTTTTTGCTTTAAACTCAAGAATTTTTTGTTTAGAATCAAAAATATTTCTTTTGGCAATTTTTAAGTTACGAGATTTTCTTTTATGATTCATCATAAAAGTAAAGACGTTTCTTTTAGCAATTTTTATGTTGCGAGATTTTATTTTTTGATTCATCATAAAATTTTTCTTTATTTGTTTTATTCGAATCAAAGAAAAATGAATCTTTTCTTCTTCATAGGCAATTTGCATATCAAGAAGATGTAGATGATTTAGAATAGGTGATATAGACATTAAGTCCCAATAACCTTTTCTAAAATTTTTCCATATCTGTCTATGTTTTTTGACATAGTTTGCATTAAATGCTTGGTGTCACAAGAGTCTCTTATTTGCAAAGAGGTTCCAGTAAAACTGTGTCTAGGTTCTAATCCTAGTATCTTTTTATTTCGTGCAATGTCAATTGCCCAATTTTCTTGTAATTGTGATGGCTCGGCAAATTTGCTGCCTTCAATAATTCCAATTTCAGAAAATATATCTTCAAGAGTTATATTTTCATTTTCCTTATACTCGATTGAATGAGTACTGTTGGTTAAAGCATAAGAGATTAAATAATTAATCGTAAACACTTTATTACCTGGTTCCATAAGGTCAGTTCTTTCGCACTGGTGTATGAAACTTAAAGTTTTATCGAAATCTTTTGAATCTCGATGTAAGGCAAATTTAGGATAGACAGTAAACATAAATTTACCATAAGCTAAATTTCCTTGAATTGCTCCCAAAAGAGCATCTTGCCTATTGATAATTCTATTATCAACGAGTGCCATTTTTATAGGAAAATTAATTCCGTCTCTGAACTGAGCTTTAAGAAGGATTTTAACCGCTCCTATGTGTACCATATTGAGAGACTTTCTCAACTCTGGTTTAATGTGCAAAAGCTTTTTTGCTATTTCACCCTTTGTTAAGAGTGGCAAATAAACTTCACCTGCTGTGTTTTTAATGTCAACTGAAAGTTCTTCAGTGTTAAAACAATAAAATATTTTATTTTTTCTAGAAAAGGCTCTAGAAACTAAACTTTTTAAAGTTTTTGGTTGATTAAAAACCTGTTTAGTGTTAAGCTCAATTTTAAGCTTACTAATTTTTGTTAGTTGATCAGAATTAATCATGTAATCTGATACAAAACCTTTTTCGTTTTCACTAAAGTTTAAAACTTCAGTTACTTCTTGTTCTTTTGATTCTTCCGAATCTTCATATGAATTTTTAAAACTCATTTTAAATTTTTTCTTTTAAGAAAACGTTTAAAATTTATTTTAAATTGTTAATTTTTTAAGGAATCAGGAACTAATCCCCTCTTCTTAAAAAAGAGCACATGGCTCTGATACCACTATTGCGGAGGTACTTTTAGAAATCATTTTTTGGTTTAAAATGGTCTCTAAAAATTCAACTAAAGGGTTCATTAAGTCCTTTAGGGGTTTTGTGGTCTGGTTAAGACTCATTGGTTAGAAAACTTGTTTTTTCTTTTCTTTTTAGTTCTTCTTTTAGCCTAAAGCGGTTAGCTTTAAGACCATTAAACTGAACATGTTCAGTTCTCCTATTTCTAGGTGATCTCTTAAGAGACTGTTCTAATTGGTTAATTAGACTTTGATACATGGTTAATTCTTGATTAACCCGACGGATTTCTTTTTTAAGGAAATCTTGGTGTATACTCATTGTATACCTGGTTTTTGTGAGTAGTAAATATAGAATATAAAATTCATTTTACTAGACATCTTATCATGACAAAGTATATCATGATTGCCTTGGAAATTTTAATTCCAAAATATGTCGTAGAAACTTCATGGCTTTGAACTTTAGATAAAAGTAAAGTTGAAGTCATTATTAATTATCATGTCTAACATAATGAGTTATCATGACAAAAGATGCCATAAGACACCGAATGTTTACAAGACTTTGAAACATCTTGTTTATTAAAGCAAATGATTTTTGAATCGTTTGTTTTAGATTGTGGAATAAATCCTTTGAATTTACAAAATTCATTATTTTTTGTAGTCATATTTTGACTAAATTTTTTAGATTGAAAAATCATTTCTTTTTGTGTTTGTTTTATAAACATCATTTTTATTTTCTTTCGAAATCTTAGTTTTTTGTTTTAGAATTAAATTCTTTTTTGATTTTAAGGAGAGATATGAAATATCAATCTCGAAGTAATTAAACAGTTTGAAATAAAATCTATACCTTTTTTCTTCTTGTATTTTCTTCTTGAAAAGTTTCTACTTCTTTCTGCAAGGGACCAATCCAACCCTTATTTCCCTAACGGCCTCCTGCCTCAGCGGTACTTCAACGGGCTCCAGGACTCCAGGTTTTACAGAATAAAAACTTTCATGATAGAAATAAAAGATAGAGGTTTACAAAGGAGTTTTTTATTTCATAACTGTTCTCCCGAAGGAGAACTTCTTGATATTTACATCACCTCCTTAAAGGAGTTACTACTCCATCATTCTTACACTAAGAAAGCATAAAGAAAAAGTGATCATCATGATCACAAATGAAAGGTGGGTGAGAAAAGGAACGAGGGTGGTTGAGAGGAATTCTCAAATTGAGAATTGGAAAGTAGGTGTGTAGCCAGAGGTTACTTTTCCTAGACTTAGGATTCGTTGTCTCAACTCGAGATATCCTTTCCTTATGAGGTATTGCTCCTTATATAGACGGAGATTTCCTCTTACAAGACCTACCAATAATTTCATTGAATTATTAAAGATGTCTTTACAGCTGTAGTCGCTTGTCTTCTTTTGAATGACGTAAGTGCTTACGTTTTTCATAGAATTATTGTGAAGGACCCCTCACTGCTGGTAGTGGACAAAGCATCTGTTTTTGGTGTAGTGTCCCCATCAACTTTAGTGCATAATGCGCACTGATGGTCTTTGTCGACCTTTTGGAGCCTTTCACAAAGCATCTTCTTTGTGGTAGGACCTGCTAAGATCTGATTTTTTAAGATCTTGTCTTCAAGCGCTTGAATTGCGCGTTGATCTTCTTGACAGAGCGTCTTCCCTGTAGTGCTGGTGATCAGGCAATTTGGGTTGGCATAATTGACCTTGACTTTGCTTTTTGAATTAAGCTTTTGAGTCTTTTGGATTATGGAAATAATCTTTTCAACTCTGTAGGCATAGATTCCCATGCTGATGAAGTCGTCTTCCTCGTTTATGATTCTGGAAGGTTGAACTTCTCTTTTTGCCGATAAGCCTAGCTCAATGTAATGATAGGCTGGAAGGACTTTTCCATCTACCCAGTCTGGAATGCTGGATGTGACTTGGATGTAAATATTAGCATCCTTAGCAATTTTTTGGATGAATTTTCCAACTGCTATTCTTAATCCCTTAGGAAATAATCTTAATTCTTTAAGATCTTTGCTGGGATAAATGGTCTTGACTAACCCTGCACAAAAAGCCTGGTAAGTAAAGATTGCATCTGCATCAGAACAGATTACGAAAAGACTTCTGGACTTTTTATCGTCTGTATAAATCTTTTCTGCTTCATAATCCTTTATGGAGAGAGCTCTTGCTTTGGACCATAGGATTCTGAATTCTGAGAAGCTTATTCCTTCTATAATTTCTGAAGATGGAACCTTTGTTGGAGCTTCTTCTTTTTCTTTTGTGAAGAACACCTTTCTTCTTTGACCAGTATGATTCTGGACTTTGGGCACTAATATTGGTGCTTTGAAGATTATCTTCTTGCCTCCGAAGTTAGCTTGATACTTATCTGCTTCTTGTTGAGCTTGAAAAAGTGTCTTGTATTTCTTGAAGACGAAAGATGTCTCCTTCATTAGATTGGATACAATGTCCCAATCATCATATATACCTGCATTTGGACCATCAAATATTACGTAGAACTTTGAATTATCTTTTGCTGGCATTTTTGTCTTGTCCGCATAACTAGGCCGAAGACTAGTTTCTCCAACTTTTTCCAAGTTGTCAGGAATCAACGGATTTGACTTCTTAGCTTCAGAGCCGTTTGCATCTGAGCTGCTAGGAGAAGATGAACCTTCTCTTTCCATTTTTCGTAAATGGACAACCTCCGAAAATGTAGACCCAGGGGTCAATCGGATATTAGCCTTCTTTGAATGAAGGTCTCGCCTGGCTTGTGAGGCCTCTGGCATGCTTTTTCCCAAAGCATCAGGGATCAACGGATTTGTTGAGTCTTTACCAGTCGCCGTTTGCGCTGGACTAGATTCTGTTTTTAGCTTTTCAGCATCCTGGACAGAATTTCCAGTTAAGATCATGGTCGTGTAGACATTGATCTGATCTCTGATGGATCTTAATTCTATTTCTAGAATTTTTTCCTTGAGACGTAGAGCTTTAAGTTCTTCTTCCATACTGGAATTTTTTATAAAGACAATTCTTTTAGGCGTAAAGCCCTTAATTTTTTCATTTCTCTTTCTTTTTTCAAAGGTTTTTTGTGAATGAGAATGATGAATTTGGATGAAGGAAAGCCTTCAATTTATAGGTGCAAAGATGATAATGACCTCATTGCTTACGATTTCTGAAAATCTCGTGTCAAGCTATCTGTTAACACATTTTTGGCCCTGTGTTTGTTATTTGACACGACGACCCTGTTTATTATTTCCAAAAATATCTTTGTTTTCAGAAAATAAATAATTTTTGAATAAACAAAATTCAGAAAATCTTCGTTTTGTTTATCTTTATCCCCCCAACTAAAAGAGTGGTTGGACTTCATTCTGAGTCTTCTGTAGATAATCATGATATCTTAACATAATGTACTTTTAAAGGGTTCATTACAAAAAGTAAATATAGCAAACGGCTCTGGTAAAGGCACATCAAATCCGTTGATGGCTGACAGTTTGCCAAAAACTGAACAGGTCTCTCTTAGACCAAGTTACTCCCAAGATATTCAAGAAACGGTAAAATCTAATTCTAGATTTTATGTCATTTTTGATGGAGAGCATAGAGGCATATATGAAGATTGGTCCATAGTGTCTCATTATGTTTCTGGAAGACCAGTAACATTCAAGAAGTTTGGGTCCTTATTACAAGCCCAACAAGAAGCCACTCGATACTCAGCCGATTGTGGTAAAAAGGAAATTCCTCTAAAGCAATTTCCATATCTTCACGAGTCATAGTGAAATCCCATTATCTAAAGGAAACCTTGGAATAATGGAACAACGCATTATCTTCAACAAAGTTGATGTGAGTCCTACTACAAAACAAAGACTCAGCAAAATAATGCAAGGTGCACAGGAAAGCCATCAGTACATGAGCTGTAAGGAATCCTACACCAAAGAAAAATCTGACAAAAGTGGTCCCTCTATTAAAGACAACTACTTTTCAGAAGACGACACGCGAAAGCTGGACCCAACACATGGGTTTGTCGACCAAAAAACGTCATGCATGACGAACGCTTAAGGCTATTTTAGACCTTTTGTAAAATTCACTTCTCCTATATAAAGAAGTTGAATTCATTAGAACAGATATCTCGAGTTGAGACAACGAATCCTAAGTCTAGGAAAAGTAACCTCTGGCTACACACCTACTTTCCAATTCTCAATTTGAGAATTCCTCTCAACCACCCTCGTTCCTTTTCTCACCCACCTTTCATTTGTGATCATGATGATCACTTTTTCTTTATGCTTTCTTAGTGTAAGAATGATGGAGTAGTAACTCCTTTAAGGAGGTGATGTAAATATCAAGAAGTTCTCCTTCGGGAGAACAGTTATGAAATAAAAAACTCCTTTGTAAACCTCTATCTTTTATTTCTATCATGAAAGTTTTTATTCTGTAAAACCTGGAGTCCTGGAGCCCGTTGAAGTACCGCTGAGGCAGGAGGCCGTTAGGGAAATAAGGGTTGGATTGGTCCCTTGCAGAAAGAAGTAGAAACTTTTCAAGAAGAAAATACAAGAAGAAAAAAGGTATAGATTTTATTTCAAACTGTTTAATTACTTCGAGATTGATATTTCATATCTCTCCTTAAAATCAAAAAAGAATTTAATTCTAAAACAAAAAACTAAGATTTCGAAAGAAAATAAAAATGATGTTTATAAAACAAACACAAAAAGAAATGATTTTTCAATCTAAAAAATTTAGTCAAAATATGACTACAAAAAATAATGAATTTTGTAAATTCAAAGGATTTATTCCACAATCTAAAACAAACGATTCAAAAATCATTTGCTTTAATAAACAAGATGTTTCAAAGTCTTGTAAACATTCGGTGTCTTATGGCATCTTTTGTCATGATAACTCATTATGTTAGACATGATAATTAATAATGACTTCAACTTTACTTTTATCTAAAGTTCAAAGCCATGAAGTTTCTACGACATATTTTGGAATTAAAATTTCCAAGGCAATCATGATATACTTTGTCATGATAAGATGTCTAGTAAAATGAATTTTATATTCTATATTTACTACTCACAAAAACCAGGTATACAATGAGTATACACCAAGATTTCCTTAAAAAAGAAATCCGTCGGGTTAATCAAGAATTAACCATGTATCAAAGTCTAATTAACCAATTAGAACAGTCTCTTAAGAGATCACCTAGAAATAGGAGAACTGAACATGTTCAGTTTAATGGTCTTAAAGCTAACCGCTTTAGGCTAAAAGAAGAACTAAAAAGAAAAGAAAAAACAAGTTTTCTAACCAATGAGTCTTAACCAGACCACAAAACCCCTAAAGGACTTAATGAACCCTTTAGTTGAATTTTTAGAGACCATTTTAAACCAAAAAATGATTTCTAAAAGTACCTCCGCAATAGTGGTATCAGAGCCATGTGCTCTTTTTTAAGAAGAGGGGATTAGTTCCTGATTCCTTAAAAAATTAACAATTTAAAATAAATTTTAAACGTTTTCTTAAAAGAAAAAATTTAAAATGAGTTTTAAAAATTCATATGAAGATTCGGAAGAATCAAAAGAACAAGAAGTAACTGAAGTTTTAAACTTTAGTGAAAACGAAAAAGGTTTTGTATCAGATTACATGATTAATTCTGATCAACTAACAAAAATTAGTAAGCTTAAAATTGAGCTTAACACTAAACAGGTTTTTAATCAACCAAAAACTTTAAAAAGTTTAGTTTCTAGAGCCTTTTCTAGAAAAAATAAAATATTTTATTGTTTTAACACTGAAGAACTTTCAGTTGACATTAAAAACACAGCAGGTGAAGTTTATTTGCCACTCTTAACAAAGGGTGAAATAGCAAAAAAGCTTTTGCACATTAAACCAGAGTTGAGAAAGTCTCTCAATATGGTACACATAGGAGCGGTTAAAATCCTTCTTAAAGCTCAGTTCAGAGATGGAATTAATTTTCCTATAAAAATGGCACTCGTTGATAATAGAATTATCAATAGGCAAGATGCTCTTTTGGGAGCAATTCAAGGAAATTTAGCTTATGGTAAATTTATGTTTACTGTCTATCCTAAATTTGCCTTACATCGAGATTCAAAAGATTTCGATAAAACTTTAAGTTTCATACACCAGTGCGAAAGAACTGACCTTATGGAACCAGGTAATAAAGTGTTTACGATTAATTATTTAATCTCTTATGCTTTAACCAACAGTACTCATTCAATCGAGTATAAGGAAAATGAAAATATAACTATTGAAGATATATTTTCTGACATTGGAATTGTCGAAGGCAGCAAATTTGCCGAGCCATCACAATTACAAGAAAATTGGGCAATTGATATTGCACGAAATAAACAGGTTTTATTATCAAAACCCAGACACAGTTATGCTGGAAACTCTTTACAAATAGGAGATTCAAGTAATACTGAACAATTAATTCGTTCTATGTCAGAACGAATAAATGGATATGGAAAAATTTTAAAAAGAGTTATTGGAGAATAATGTCTTCAAAACCAATTTTAGATTATTTACAATATCTTGATCAACAAATCACCTATGAAGAGGAGGATATACAAATTTGGTTTATAAGAATAAATCAAATTAAGTATGACATTATGTTAAGTCATAAAACAAAAATTCTTAATATAAAAAATATTAAGAAAAACATTTTTGCTTCTAAGCAAAAAATTATTGAGCTTAAAGCCAAAAAAGCAATTATATCTGTAACATGACTGCCTTTTTGAAATTAGAGGAACTTGTTAAAGACTTAACAAAAAAGTTGGATAGTCTATCTACCAACGAAAATCTTGAGGCAATTGCCGCAAAAATCATCAAAGATGTTTCAGACAGAATTGATGAAAAAATGGATTCAAAAACTCTTATGCCCGAAAGGCAAAAAGAAAAAATTGATAATGAAAAAAGCTTTCAAAAGTATTCATTTCCAAACTTCAACGTTGGAAATCCATCTTTAGGAAGTTCTAAAAGTCCGAATGCATTGACATGGCCTTTTGGATCAACTTCAAATGACCAATAAAGGTCAAATGAAAAACCTTTTAAGGAACATAAATCTAGAGATCTCTAGACATTATTTCTTTATAGAAAGAAATAATCAAAGAATTAATGAATTACATTGGGATTGGAGCATTCATCCTTATGACAAACTTTTTGAATTAACTGATTTAAAAAGAAAAAATTCTTCTATGAAAGAAGAAATTAAAAGTCTAAAAGATAAAAAGATTATTTTATCTTGTGGATAAAATGAGTTCCATCACTCAAAAATTGGAACAAATGTTAGATGAACAATTGGATACCCTTCCAGTTGAACAGATAATAGAAATTGTTAGTCTCATTTCTTTGAGTGACAAAGAATGTGAACAAAAGTTTTCTGAAAATAAAATCTTAAACGAAAGATATTTTTCTGAAAATAAAGAACAGGTCTTTGTTTTGAAAAATGAAGAACTAAGAACCTTCCCGGTAAAAAAGGAAGAACCCGAAACTGAAGAAAGTTCTTCAGATACGGAA
>JARYGA010008432.1:0-48978 GCA_030545235.1 Helianthus tuberosus | reverse complement strand
AAAAAAACTTTCAATACCAAACATATTAATTCCTTTGAGTTTTTCAAATACTAATTTTGACCCCACCCACTGACTTTGAATATTTGCTTCAAAGAATTCCTAACAGAGATACACATGAAACATTAAATATTTAACTCAGAATTCCTAATCGATATATGAATTCCACCACTAACTTTGATATGATTTCCATTATATATTTTACTTAAAGAATCCCTAACAGAGATACCATGAAACATGGTATCCAAAATAAAATGAAACAGAGATATGTAAGAACCCCAAAATGGAATAACTCTTTCCATCGCCTTCTTCCCCGTCTCTGGCGACCAAAACCATAAACCCACTGTCATCGCCGCCATTTCACCACTCCAATCCGACAACCCCACCACCTGATCCCACAAAACCAGTCCCCGTAATCGTCGGATTCGCCGTACAACCTTCCTAATGTGCTTTGATTCCGGCGAACGAGATGAAGTTGTGGTGGTTTCGGAGATGGTTATTGTGATTGTGGTAGAGATGATTGTGGCGACAGACGAGGTAGGTGGTGGTGGTGAATGAGTGATGGTGGGTCACCGTAATTTAGAGAGAGAGAGAGTTGGGGAGATGACATTGAAGATCGAGATGAAGAAGAAAGGGGGGGGGGGGGATTTAGGGTTTTCTTTTATGTCTGTAAATGTCTGTAAAATGACTGATATTATATTTACAATCCATAGTTACAAGTTACCCCCTTAACATTAACAAATTTCAAAAATACCCCAATTTGACGTTACAAAGTGACTAGGTTAGGCATTTGGACGAAAATGGCAAAAAGTTACAAACGTGGGGGGCAAAATGGTACCAAACTGTCATTTTGGACTAAAATGGCAAAAGTGCCCAAAATTCATGGACGAAAATGGCAATTTACTCTATTTGGAAAGAAAAGAATGTGTCAAGTACTATCTAACAAACCACCATCTTTACCTCTCTACAATCACCTACAATCGAAGTAATTGTCACCGCTAGGGGTGTTCAGAAAAAACCGTAACCAAATAAAAACCGTAAACCGAACCGTAACCGTAACCAAATAAACCGATCCGAATAACGAATTCGTTTTTTGGTTTGGTTTCTAACCGAAACCGAATTGTGAATATGGTTTTTGGTTCGGTTTATGGATCCACATTTTATTTTATTTGGTTTATTCGGTTTATTTGGATAACCGAATAAACCATTTAACTTAATTAATTATTAAATAAAAATAATAATATTTTATAAATCATATACAATTTATTAGCCAAAAATATCTATTTTTATGCAGCCCAAATACCAAATGTAAATCTAAAATCTCAACTCAAACCCACGCATTTCTAAAATAATAGAACTTAAGACCTATATTTTCTTGGAGAAAGACTCATGTTTGAAGATTATTTATATTTTGTGCCATTAGACTTGTCAACTATTTATAGTTTCTATGATCTTTGTTTTGAAGCTTTAACTTTGTGTTTGTGTCTACGACTACTTTATGGATGTGATTGTTTTATTTCGCAATGAAACTTTCTTGTATTCATATATTGTTAGCTGTAAATTAGTTGCGATATTCGAAAGTTGGAACACAAACATAAATATAAATTAGGAAAAAAAGTACTTAGTACAATTTGGTTAGATTTGGTTTATTTGGTTTCTAACTGAAACCAACCCGAATTGAATTTGGTTTGGTTTGAATCGGTTTGCATATTCCTTATTTGGTTTGGTTTGGTTTTTGGTTTGGGGTACAAAATTTTGAAAACCGAATAAACCAAACCGAATAATCCAAATAAACCATAAACCGAATCGATGAACACCCCTAGTCACCGCCCCTTATTCCAATAGTTTATCTTTTACTTTTTTTAACTCTAGTTTCAATTAACTCCACGTTTGAACCGAAATGAAACTAATGAAATATAAAAGGTCAAAAAAAAAACGAAATGAAACTAATGAATATAGAAAGTCAATAAGTTCTCTCAACACACTAAGTCACAAACTATTAAACAATATAATAATGTTATAACGATTACACGATAAACATAGTGACCTGTCTAATAAGTTGTGTCACAGAAGATGCACAAATACGAGGCAATCTCGAGTAGCTAGCAAGCAACTAAGGTTGTTTACACCCTTAGCGCTCACTGTCACGAAAACTTAAATCAACGTCGACTAAAACAAAGAACCCTTAAATCCTCAAAACCCAAGTTGAACCAACCACGAAGGAGGTGGAGAGGGTTAGTAAAGAAAGAACGTAACAAGTCACTTGAAAAATGGTAAAAAATAAGACACATGATTAGTTACAATTAGTTGTTAATTAACGTTTGCTTGCCTACTTCTTTCTTCTTTCCAGTGCATAGCAATATGCAATGATGCACATCACATCATTTTATGTGAATGCAGTGTTCTAGTAGCTCTTGGTGTCTGATTTTTAAAAAAGCGTGCCTAGGCACGAGGCACAGGCCTCAGCAGTCATGTCACCTGAGGCGCGCCTTTTCCAGAAAACGCAAATGTTGGGTTTTTTTGGTCCGAGCGCATGCATTGTGTACTTTGGGTGTTTTATGCAACAAAGTGTTGTACCATAGGTTTTTTGGCTTGTACATGTAGGTAAAATCATATATAAACCTTATTTATAGCTATAATTTGGCTAAGGGATGCTAAAAACCTATGGATATATAAAAAAATTATATAATCTCCTTGCGCATCGGGTATGAAAAGCCCACCGCTTTTACGCTTTGCGCCTCAGTTTCAGACCTCGTCACTTTTGTGCACCTCTCGCTTTTTAAAACCAAGCTTAATGTTCTATTCACTTCTAGACGACTCGATGCCAAGTGCCCTTACAACTTCGGTTAGCAACTGATGGGTGATTAAGCAGTCCAAGATATTGCATAGCATTAATCAGACTAAGAAAACATATTTACCTTGCTAGCCGAAGAACAAAGTTGAAATAATCACATAACTGTTGCTGACCCGACTAGAGTTTAAAACAATTAACCCCGATCTGGAAAGCTAATTCACCCGGAAATAGAACATTCTACCTTTGGTAGCCCAATTTTTTTGAACCCAAAACAAACATTCAAGTTGTGTAACTTACATAGATGAGTAAAACGTTATCCGACCACCTACTTCAATCCAGTTGGTTTTTAAGAACATTATGTGAATGCAGCATCAAAGCGACTTGCGTTTCAAATCTTCACGACGCATAACAAAACACACATTTGTTCTAAAAATTCTTCTACTCTTCAGCAAAATTCAAACCCAAATAGATCATCACAAGCTATGGTTGACAATTGAGTTTTGACACTTAGTTAAGAAGTCTACTCAATTTTGACATACTAAGGAACAATTTGAGTCCTAGCCATAGGTTCTAAACAATATTACTTAGTAAGCTACAAAATTAGGGCTGCAAACGAATCGAACGAACACAAACAAGACCTTTTGGTGTTCGTTTGTTAAGGAGATATATGTGTTCACAAATTTTTCATGAACACTCACTAAACGAGATTTTCTGTTCGTGTTCGTTCATTAAAGAAATGAACGTGTCCGTGTTCGTTTGTTAATTTTAGGTAACGAGTGCTCATGAACACAAATGAACACAAACTTATGTTCATGAAAACAAACGAACAAAAACAAGCGTTCGTGAACAAAATATATAATACACTAATACTTATAAAATATTCTATTTGTCGTGATTAGGAAGTATTTAAATCAAATTTATAAATTAAAAGCACTAACGAACTATCGAACACAAACAAACATAAACGAACACGTTACCGAACATTCACGAACATAAATGAGCGAACTCGGCCTCTGTTCATGCGCGTTCATTTAACTAAACGAACAAAATTGGTTGTTCATGTTTGTTCATTTATTAAACAAACAAACTTCCCGCCGAACGGTTCACGAATTGTTCGCTGAACGTTAAGTTCATTTGCAGCCCTATATAAAATCATTACAGCATTTCTAACACAACCAGATGCAAATACACCTATGTAACTTGCAAATATTGTTTTAAATTGTATTCAAAGATATATAATAATTGTACAAACAGACATCAACATTAACCTTTAACGAAGACGATTACCAGTTTCAAGATCATACTACAGCAGCCGCTTCATTTTATCCTGATGATTCTCCAGAATCTCCACCACAGCTTCACTATACGCCGCCTCGACTTCATCTTCAACTTCAAACCCATCACCACGACTCACCAAACACTCATCCCCATCCCGAACATCACCATTCATCCGCATCACAACAAAAGTCACCCCCTTCATAACACACCCCGAAACCGGCAAATTCAACACCGGCACATAACACTGGCTAACATTAACCGGCACCTCAATCCGATTCATCTCCGGTTTCACATTCCCACCCTCAGAATCCATCCACCCCCTCACCTCAGCCAGCCTCCCCCCGCTCAAACAAAGCGTCCCTCTCCTCCCCGAATCCGTAATCGACAGTTTCTCCAAATTCGGAAAATCCTTAACGAAATACAACAACATCCTATGCCTTATAATCACATCTTTCAAACACTGAAACGCAATGTGAACTTTGCGCTTAAACGAATCGATAGTTAGTTCCATATCTAGATCATTTCCTTCTCCATCAACATTTCCATTATCGTAATTTAATCCATTCGGTGACAGAAACCGAAACGATTCGATTCGGTTACTAAACTTAACATTCCACTTAAACAAACAATTATTATTATCTATGCCTCTGTGATTGGAAACCGGAAGCTCAATAGATAAGAATTTAACTCTAGTAAATTTGCTTAAAAAAGTAACTGCAGATCGAAACGAATCACCGTAAAACGAAGAGATCATAGGCGGAAGAGGTTTAGTAGAAGGAGTAACCATACGTTTGAGGAGGTGAATAGGTTTGAGAACGACGCCGTTTAGGAACGATCGGAACAGGTTTTTAGGGGATCCGGTGGTGGTGATGTCGCCGGAGGTGGTGTTAGGGTTTACGAGAGGTGCGGTGAAGGATATGGTGTCGATTTGGAGGATGATTGAGGCGAAACGTTTGGAGACGAGGTGGAGGATGCATAGGGTTTTAAGGTCGGGTGATTTGGTGAGGATTTGGAGGATGATTTCGTCTGGTAAACGGTTTAGTGAAGATGAAGATGAGGAAGATGAGTCGTCTTCTTCGAGTGATTTGTTGGTGGTGGTCATTTTTGGGATGTGGGAGTTTGATGGTGTATCGGATAAGGAAACCCTAATCATCTTGTTTGTTTGTGTATGTGTTCGGAAGATTTTTTTTTTTTTGAACAGAAACTTTCATTAAACCGAAAAGACCACTCGAAACCGAGCGGCCAACCCCAAAAACACCCACAACTATACAATTACATAATTACACCAATCCGACCAAGAGATACCTCTATCCTTCAATCTATTTCAATACAAAACAAAACCGAACGATCTAATGTCGCTAAAAACATCATTGACTTTAAAGGGCTTTCCCGAAAAAACCAAGTTGTTCCTAGTTTTCCAAATCTCCCAACAAGTAATAATGATAATACCATGGAACACTTCCTTCCGTCGACCGACTAAGCCAACCCATTTGTGCATTTCCAATATGTCCCGGAACGAGAAAGCGAACAAGATTGGCACCTTACACCATGCCTGAATCTTCTGCCAAATAACCGAAGAAACCCCACACGAAGAAAAGAGATGGTCAACTGATTCAACACCCATATTACAAAGCGGGCAACTAACGTCTTCGATATGAATACCTCTCCTTTGCAACGCCTCCCTAGTAGGAATCCTATCTTGTTCGGCACGCCACGCGAAAAAATTACACTTCTTCGGGATCCACTTACTCCAATCCCACACGAACCGAGAACTAAAGTCCGTGCTCAAATCAAACAGCCTCTTTACCGCTCCAACCGAGAACTCGTTAGATGAGCATTTGGGACTTTGGTTATCGAATTTCTTGTACTGAATTTTTTTCGGTATCAATTTGGTATCTGATTTTTAGTGTTTTCGGTACTGGTATTTTATCGAATTTTACATATAGATAACGGTATTGTACCGTACGGTATCCAACATTTTTGGTACCGGTAACCATATTTGGCGATTTTCAGTACCGGTACAGAGCTTACCCTACTCTTAACCCTTTGATTTATGAGTTATGACACTAGAAATGGTTTTGGTTAGAAGTTTGCTCGGAGAAGTTTGTTGGAAATTGACGAGGTTTATAAACAAGTCTAGCTGAGCTGATTTGGTTTGGTTTGTAGATAGGTGGAACTCAAGCTAAGGTTGGTTTGCTTGTTGCCTTGTACGTTTAAATTGATCTCAATTAGGTAAAAGATATTCAATATTTCTCTTAGGTAAAAGATATTTAATATTTTAAGTTCAGCTATTTATGCATTAGGTCAATATTACATCAAGCAAATGTGTTTCTTCTAAGTTATAACAATTAACAACCTAACCAAGCCGGAACTATGTTGAGTCAATTTTGAGCTAAGTTTTTAGCTCCTTTAAAAATTTGAACCGGGCTAGTTTAGTTTGAGTTAGTGAAGAAACACGTATCTAATTTTAAGTTAATTAGGGGGTTTGTGTTTCGAACATGAGGGTTAATCTTCTTTAACTTTCCTGAGCTCCGATGTGGTCTAATCTTCCTGCAAAACAGCAACACCGTTAGCTCGTTAAGAGGGGAATATGGGGGTTTCCCTCTTAACCAGGCTCCGGCGTGAGAATAAGTAACTGCTTTGAGGAAATAAGTGTGTGTTAAGAGTGAAAGTAGAGGAAAACGGAATGTTTAACCTGTGTATGGAGGTCTCTATTTATAGCCGGAGTGGTGTAAGAGGAGATGGGCCGATGGGCCTTGGGACTGAAGGCGACAACCAGGAATATCCTTCTTGTCTCACTAGTGTCGACCGTTAGTGGTTTCTAGAAGATCTTCGGTGCTGGCGCACCTTGATTGGAGCCACGTGTCCCAGTTGTCGGCCTTGCTGTCCATCTGCCATCAGCAGGTGAGTGGAGATCGTGGGGCAGTTGTCGCCGCCCCCTGATTGGTGCCACGTAGGCGTCCTTGTGTACTCTCTGTTTCCTGCACGTCAGAAGATCGTGGAGCACGATAGAGCACAGCCTGATGAACGCTGATTGGCTCATTCTTCTGCCACTCGTACCTTTGGTACTTTCTGAAGTGGCCTTGCGCCGTAATTCCTGCGCGACCCTTGTTGTGCACGTAACTGGCTCGCACAGGGTTGTAGGAGCTGTAGGCTCTTATTCAGAATACTAAGTGTGAAACTGATATTGTTCCTTACATGGGCCTCGCGCGAGGTCGGGTTTTACCTAAGCAGTCCGCGCAAGGTCTATAGATTGATTAGTTTATTGATTAAGGAGTATGATCCAGCGCGTGACCTGATTGGACTGCGCGGCTTTTTGGGACCATACCCCTTCAAGTCCCCCCAGTCCAGTGCTGCTTCCATGCGCGAAGTAAATGGTTGGAGCTCTGGACTTATAAAAATGGTAGTGTTTTAGCTTTTTTTTAATATTTTCTAGCTCTTGGTAGTCGGCGCGTGTATGAGTGCATTGTCGACTAGTACGGCGCGACTGCCATACTTGTTTATTGATAGCTTTTGCTCTGAAATTGCTTATTAGGTCTTGGTAGACGGCGCGCGTATAAGTGATGGCCACTTATTACGGCGCGTCCATCAGACCTTGTGCAGATGGGTGCTTCCTTGAGGTTATCGCTGTAACACCCCTAAAATTATTAAATTATATATTTATATGTGAATTAAAAATAAAATAATGAGATTTTAAGTTAGGAATAATAAACCTAGTTAAAATCTTGTTATAAAGAGATGGGAAATCAAAGAATTTTAGCCATTTTTATAACATAATAAATTTGAGGGACTAAAGTTGGGCAAATTGAAACAAGTGTTTTTAAAACACTGGATAAACTCAAACTCACACATTGTGTGTGTGAGCTGGGATCGATCAAACCACAGGAGAAACAGAGACTTCATCTCAAAACCCTAATTCCCTCAAATCCTTTCAATTCTCAAAGAAAAATTCGATTAGGAAGCAATCTTAAGCTAGAATCTTGATCACTAACCCTAGGGGATCAAAAGGTATGCTAAATTTTGATATATGATGATGTTTTGATGATTCTTGAATTCTCATAAATGAAAATTTTGAAGAATTGATGTATGTTATGGATAAATTAAGGTGAATACATGTCTAGGAACAATCCCTAGATAAGAATTTGATGATTTGAATCATAATCACTTGAATTGATGAATTTTCATATGTGTAGTATATGGGTTTTGATTAAAAAGGATGAATCCTTTGATGATGGTGTTAAATTGATGTTGTTTAAGGGGTTAGTGTATAATTCTAGATGTTCTTGTTGGATATGAGACATCAAGTTATGAATATGATTAATTAACATGGTTAAAAATATTCATTATGAACTTGTTAGTGTTGGAATATCAATTTTTGCACATAAGATGTTTGATAAAATGTTTGAATGAACTTGAAATAAGTGAGAAATATGATAAAATCACTTATTTGACTAGTTAGCAACAATTAGTGTTGAAAACTTGAAATTTGAATTCTAAGCAATATGTCCAAAATAACTTTTATAGGCAATTTGGGTGGGTCGTCTAGTAATCAAGGAGGATCGGACAACCGTTTGAAAGGAAAGCTTTAAAAGGTACGCGGCTATACGCTTCGTAAAATTTCATTAGTATCTAATGTTTAGTTATTTGAATAGTAATTAGATCGTTGTGAAGTTTGGTTATTACTAAAACGGAGGATTCCGTATGTACTAACCGACCGAAATCACTAGAGTATAGTGATAAGTAAAAACTTAGAAGTGGTGGATTCCACTTTAAGGTTTAAACGGGTCAAAGTGATCCGAATCATACATGTTTGGTTGTGTGAAAGCGATAGAATTCGCCGACGAAACCAAACGGGTCAAAACAACCAAAGTAATAAACTTTGGCGAAATAAGGCGATGGATGTCGCTAGAAAAGTTAAACGAGTCAATTTAATCCAAATGGTGACTGTTTGGTAATATAAAGCGACGGATGTCGTTAAGTAAACCAAACAGGTTAAAACAACCAAAGTAATGCAACTTTGGTAAAATGAAGCGATGGATTTCGCTAAGAAAGCTTAACGGGTCAATAGGAGGTCTTTATGTAAACCGGAAGGGTTATAGAAATAAAGACGTCGAAATGATACCTGATTTTTAATTTATACATATTGTAGTAATGAGCCGAGAAAGGGTAACGCTGTATACAAGTCATAAACTCATGTTTGAGTATGACTAAAACATGCTCAAATTCCCAATATAGGATTTGGGTTGAAGTTGTTTAACTAGTTATATTTAAACGGGTTGAATAAACTTATCCATATAATTAAGGGAAAAGAAAATGCATAAATAAAGTCCCGTTGTTTTGGATTTGTTATAATTATTGGTTGTATAAAAGTTTTGAATGCTAAAATCAAGTTATGGTTATTAAAACACAACCGGGTCAAAATAACATGAAAATTCCTATAAGCCGAAGGCTTAAATTAAAGAAATTTGTTCAGGTGAATGTAGGATTTTGATTCTATATTATAGAATATCGAATTACGGTCACGTAGGAAGAAACGGGACCTAATTCGGATCAATAACATATAAGTTATGTCCGTTTTCGTAAAATATAGCATAGCTGGGAAATTGCATGTTTTTAACCTAATTCTGCTGGAAAAACATCACTATCGCGCCACGCGACAGCGACACAAGTATCCGTCGCGACACGCGACCGGGCTCGCGGCCTGCGAGAGCTTAGTCTCTCTCTGTCGCGGCCCACGACAGCATGGTAGATGCTGAAATTATGGTTGTAGCTGTGTTTTGATATTTCTGACTTGTTTAATCATCTTATAAACCAAAATAACTAATGTTTTGGATGATTTTGGTCATAGATAACAGTAGAACTTGCGGATGAAGATCAAGCTATGATATGGAACCGAACACGCGTGCAAAGAAGCTTCCGCAAATGAAACAATGACTTTTGATCACTAAACACTTTGGTGTCGTTTTATCAAACTTTTGTAAATATAGTTTGAAGTTTTTGCAAATTGTGTATGTGTTGTTATAACGACATATGTTAACAAGTGGAGAAACTTGAATGGTTTTAACTTGGTGTTAATTCTGTTACATTGAAGTTTCGTTTTTAAATAAAATTTAGCATTTTATTTTAGAAACCTCCAAAATATGATATAAAGTATGTCATGTTTGGAAGGGTCTTACAATCGCGCGAGCTCATAAAGTGTTAATGATTGCTGCACGGCCTTAGCTATCTTCTTCATGAAGTTTTATAATAGTTTTGAGCGGGAAAAATCTCGAATTTTGAATTCTGACAGGTTGGTGCAAAATGTCGTTGATAGCGACAGCTGAGTTGACTGTTGACACGGTGATCATCATACGGTCATTGATGGTTCACCTTTTGTCAGGCGAGTGAGGACCACGCGCGCGTGGTAACTGTTACCCCGAGAAACCCGGCTTACGTGGCGGCTGCTGGTTGGTTACGCGCGCGGTGATTTCGGCACGTTTACCCATCGCATTAAATGCGATGGGTATATATATTCGACGAGAAGAGAAGGGATTTGCACAATCTTTTATCTGCTCTCTCTTTTCTCTCTCGAATATTCCAAGTTTCTTCAAATCTTCAAAGAGTTTATAGCAGATCTTCAAGTTTCTCCTTGAATATTCTTCGAGTTTCCCAGAAAATACTTAAGTCTTCATATCCAAATACTTATGGCTGAAGAGGAAGTCCAAGTTGAAGAAGGCCCACTCCCTGTTCTCAAATGGGATCAAGGGTTGTTTGAACAACTGGTTAGAGGTTTCCAGTTTCTGGCAGAGTGGGATGCCCGGTATCCTCAACAAGGATAGACGGCCGCCGATGCACCACCAGGTTATATCACTCTTTTCGCCGACTTCTTCCTTGAAGGCAACTTCCGTTTGCCGGCTACCCATTTAATGGCGACGATTCTGCACTTCTGCGGTTTCCATATCTCGCAGATGAGCCCCATGGGAATGGTCAGGGTTCGACACTTTGAATTTCTTTGCAGATCCCATGGGCTCGAGCCTGACCTTAAAAAATTTAGGTCGATGTATCGGTTGATTAGAAATATGGGTTTTTATTCTTTCACTCTTCGTAATGTGAAGAAAATCTTGCTGAATCCACCTAAGAGTTTCCATGATTGGAAAATGAAGTTTTTCTTTATCCGAGAGGAAGTTATGCCTATTGCGATGATGTTTCGAGAATCTGATAAGATTGTGAAGGAGGATCTCCCCTTACCGAAGAAGGAGATGTGGTATGTGCGCTTGACTGCTACGCCCAACCGGATCTTTGGAGAGCAGGTACTAGTCGCTGCTAGTATGAGCGATAGATGGCCTGCGCGCAGCACAGATGTTCCGGTTTTGTTGCTTAATGGGGAAGGTATGTCCTGTGTTTTCTTGTCTTTTAATTCTGTGATAGTAATGCCTGATCATTCCTTGTTGATACAGTAAAGCAGCTTTATCAGGCTACTTTCACTACCTTCGGAGGAGCTATAGGTGTGCGCCCCTTGGAATCCGGCGAGGTGTACTAGTACGAACAGATTAAAGACAACTTCATGTACCCTCCTGCTGGAGTTTTTGCCGATCCTCCCTCTGCAACGGAAGGTGCGCATCTTCCCAACCCCCGACCCTTGCGAGGTGTGACTTCCGCTGGGAAAGAGATTGTTTATCTTTCCAACGAGGAGTCTGTAGGGTCATCGAATGGGGAGCTAAGTTCCTGGTCTAACATCTTTGCAGGTGTGTTGCGCAACCTTGGCATAGATCCTGATGAAAAGAAGAAGAAGAAGAAGAAAGCTGCGGGCAAAAAGAAGAAGAAAGTTATTACTCTTGATGCCGGGGTAACCAGTAAGAGGGGTGGTGAGAGCCGCGTGACTGCAACGGCCTCTGACAAAGGTACTCTTCGGTTCCGACAGAGTAACCTTGAGGATTGCGTTATCGCAAGTGACTCACTGGAGGGTTTGTCTCATATAGGTGAGAAGAAGACCAGCGCCGCTGGATCTAAAAGTTCTGGAAGCACGGGATCAAGGATCCCTGAAGCTGGCGCGACCCCTTCATCGTTTGCCTTGGATGGAGAGGAAGAAGAAGAAGAAGAAGAAGAAGAGCGTGAGGAGGAAGCTGGTGCTAAGTTGGTGACCCGTAAAAGGTTAAGGGAAGAAGTTGCTGCTGGAGCTGGGCCAGCGCAGAAGGCTGGAGAGGTCCCAGTGATAGGGAAGCAGAGCAAGCTGCGCTCCCTATACAAGTTTTCACCAGGTTAGTGTTGCGATGCTCTCCATATTGTCTCCTTAATGAAATTTCCTAACGCATAATTTCTGCAGAGCCTTTAAAGAAAACCCCTGAGAAAACTAAGGGTGTTGAACTGAAGGACCCAAAAGAGCCAGTGCCGAAAAAGACCAAGTTTATAATCAAGCCTCCTAGAACTGTTGAGCGGGAGGTTGAGAAGGTGGTTGAGAAGGAGAAGGAGAAAAAGAAAACCACCGAGACCGCTGTTGTCGCCAAGCTTGATACGGCGCAGGGTCCGGAGGTTACACGCATCACAGGGCTTGACCAGCCCTTCAAGGAGAAGGAAAAGGAAACTGCCCAGCAGAAGGGGCCTGAGGTAGTGAAACCAACAGAGCCCACGTAGCCAGATACCCCCACCCAAACTATGCAAGTGACATCTGCTATTGGGGGATCGGCTGCAACTGTACCTGAGCAAGCAGCGCATAAAGAGACTACCACCGCTGCGGGTGGTGCCAGTGCTGGTGGTTCTGGTAGTGGTGAAAATGCAGGCGCGGCTGGTGGTGCTGGAGGGTCGATGCCACAAGCTCCCATTGGTCCTAAGGATACTTTGGGTGATATTTATTATAAGACATATACTAAAGAGGCTCGCGGCGATGCTCCCCACCAACCTGTTTGGGGTTTGAAGCAGAAAGACACTTTTATGGAGTTTGGTGCCTGTCGGGATTGGTACTTGGGCTCCTTCCCTCCTGGAGAAGTGAATCGACAAAGGGCGCGTACCCATGACGGGTTGTATCGTGCTTACATAGTCGGGGAGGCTAATACCCGTGCTGCTAACCATCAGATCGTGCGTGAGTGGCGCACAATGGTTAGAGAGCAGGGAGACCTAAAGAGCAAGCTGCATGCTGCTGAAATAGTTCCAAGACTTCGAGAAGATGAAAAGTGCCTTTGCTGAGGAGAAGGCCGCGAAGGCCTAAAGAGCAAGCTGCATGCTGCTGAGGAGCTCTTGTCGAAGTAGCGTGCTGAATGGAAGAAAGTATGTGAGAAAGACAATCAGCGCATGTTTGTTGCACGCTCCAAGATTACCAACCTCGAAGCTGAAATTGCTACTCTTAAAAGGAATGTCGAGGATGCTCAGGCTGATAAGGGGCGCGTTGAGGTTTGACACTTAATGCTTCCTCCTTTTTATTCTATATCGAAATATTTCTAAGTTTTATTTCCATATTTGCAGGATGAGTTGAATGCCATTGTTGCAAACAAAGACAAAGAATTGGCCGCGAAGGACGTGGAGATAGCGGAGCTCAAGCGCCGATTGTTTGAAGCTCATGACAAGAACGAATCATTGGAGATAGATCTTGCGGCTGAGAGGGTGAAGGCTGATACCACCGAAGAGGCAAAGAAGAAAGCCAAAGAGGTGCGAGACATCAGCACTTCCGCCCTTAATGTAGCTCAGAACAACTATGCTGAGGCTCAATTGATCGTGGACACACTAGTAAACGAGTTCGAGTGGATGCGTGGTAGGGGAGTGGCTGCGGTGGGTTTCTCGTCTTTACTTTTAGCATGTTTATTTTTATTTTGTTCTCATGATGTCTCTCTTTATTCAGATCGCTAACTCTATTCTGAATTCCACCGAGCTGGATGGGGCTGTGGCCGCGCTTATAGATGCTTCACGTGCCGTTGGGCATCGCGGTGGTTATCTAGAATGCGCTCATCATGTGGAGGAAGCCTTTGGCCAACAATTTGACACTAACCATTGCTCGGTGACTGATTAGGCTGACGCAATGCTAGCCCGTGCTGAAGAAGTCTATGACCATCTGTCGCTGCCTGTTATGGAATTGGTCACCGAAGCTTTGAAACATGATGACTAGTGCGCGCCACTAAAATCCATCCTTGACCATCCAGAAACTGTGGAATTGACTGACGAGGAGGAGGAAGCCGGTGGCGATGGCGGTGGTGATGAATAGGTGATAGTTCTTGTGACAACCCGACTTTCCAAGGTCTTTCCCGACACGTTACTTGTCGCACAGTTGTGTTTTCATAATTTGTTACGTTGTATTATGTGCACCTTGCTAGATGATTGTAAACTGTTTTGGTGTTTGGATTAATTGTTGAATTACTATGAAGTTAATTGTTAGAAATTACTAAAGTTATAACACAACTCATGATCATTTCGATGAAACCTGTGGGGTTTCGCCATGCATACCTCGACGAAACATCTCGACGAAACTTGTGGGGTTTCGCCACTATCATCACGACGAAACTTGGGGTTTCGTCCAAAGGAGGGTTTCGTCGGGCACGGGCTTCGGCCTAAGGAATGTTTCGCCGGCCCAACTTCTGTTATGTTATAAAACCTTGTGGTCAGTTACGTGAAACCATTTAGAAACCCTAGAACACACACCCTCTCTCTCTGTGCGACGGCAGAAAGAACCGCGAGACATTCTCTTCACTCCGATTCATATAAGCTTTCCGGTATTACGGGTTTGGGTTGACCAACTTGGACGGGTAATTAATACATACCGAGCAAACCAAGGTGAGTTCACTACTCTTGAGCATGCGTCCCGGTGGTTGGGACAGTCAGTGGGTATCCCGGGGAAGGATAAGTCTTTTGGGTAAAACTGGGATGTTGGATAATATTCTCACTCTCTATCTCTTAAGTCCCATCTTTTGTGTTACCGGAGAGGTAACGGGTATTAGTTGGTACCGCTACTTAGGTTTGGCACCCTCACCCCGTACCGGAGAGGACGGGTGTGAACTAATGAGTAATGACCCAGTCATGCCCAGTGCTTGGATAGGAGCACTGGGGAACGGGCAAATCATACATCAGGAGCCGTCTTGTTTAGTATCGAGATATTATCAACATTACTTTCTAATTTGTTAACAAACTGGATTAAACACTTGGTAACTAACGTTTTCTTAAAAACTGTGAACTCACCAGCGTTGTCTGATACACTTGTTACATGCTCGCAGGCCGTTAGGTACTTTGGATGAGGACTTGCAACTGGATGGCTGGAGTGGTCATGGTCATGTCGCTGAGGATTTCTTGCTTGTTATCTTAACATTATTACTTTTGGTTTGAGAATACATTAAACAATGTTTGTCTTTTACTTCCGCTAAATTTGATACTTTTGTCTGACAATTATGATTACTTAATTTAATAAACATGAACTTGGCAATGTTTTCATATTGGTTCAATGTGATTGGTGGCTTGGATCCTGGTACGTCACACGTCCCGTGGTGTTTCCGCATATGGTATTTTGGGGGTGTGACAGTTTGGTATCAGAGCTACTGGTTATAGTGAACTTGGTTTTAAAACGTTTTCGTAAAACCAGACTATAACCGAACAGTTTAGAAAGCGACCATGACACTCTGCTCCAGATTGCAAGGTTCGTCTCCTGTTTACTTTATGCATTAATTGCTTAGTAGTTACATACGCATGACTTGCATGAAACAACATATCTGGTACCTTGGTGTTGTCACACCCCGACCACGTAAAACAGCAAATCGTGGCGGAAATGTCGGGGAGTGTTGTAACAGAATTATTGTTTCACAACAATGGAAATTAAAGTTATATTTTATTTATCAAACAAGAGAGTTATATTGTCTTTAAACGAAAGAAACAGAAATACACAACATTATTTAAACTAATCTTGCTTCTTTTATGTCACTAAGGCCCGAGTCCACCCTAGTGTATCCTGAATCAAACCTATGCACCTGCTCCTGAAACACATGTGAAAATAGGTACGTCAGCATAAAAATGCCTGTGAGATACATAGGTTTTGTGAAAATAGGATTCATGACTTGAGTTTAAAGAAACTGTTTAATAAAAAGTAGTCATGAATCTTGTTGAGTGTTTTCTTTTATAAATCATTTGAAAAGCGATAATAAAATCAGATGATATATATATATATATAAAAGAATAATGTATGGTTAAGTGAATAACCAAGTAAAATGAGTTTGTATAAATTAAGTTATTTGTAAAACAATGTTTACGTGAAAATGTGTTGTAAATGTAATATGTTTAAACTGAAATGGTTTAAATAACGCTACGATATGTAATACCATAAAAGCACTTATATATAGGAAGTACCAGCGGCGTATCCACCGTGCTTTTATCGTATTACACGTCACCTCGTTATATAAATCACTTACCCAAACAAACCACCAAGATGTAATGTTTAACAAAAGTAGAAATGTTTATTGTATAATCAAATGTCTATTGTCAAATGTAAATCATGTAATGTGTAAACAATGTTATGTATGGTAAGTAAAATGAGACTACTTAAACCATAAGTAAAAATGTACAAAACAAAGTATTTTGAATAATCAAAAGTCATGTTTTGCAAAATAACTGCATGTTTTACTGATACAAACACTTATGCGATAAGTTAAACGTATACATTCAAGCCTTGAGACTGTAGGATAACCTTAGAGTAAAGGTTATCAAAAATGTTTTCGGATTCAGTCATTCCTTTCATCCAAACAAACCTAGGATGTCAGGAATGGGAGTTGTCAAGTCCTATGGTACCACTACTTACTACCGAGTGGCGTAGCTAATGTTAATGAACGTATTTTAGTTCGTTAAACAGACCAAATGTCATACCAAATGTAAACATGTTATGTAAAAACAATGCACTAAGTATGCTAAGTAAACATACAAAGCAGAAAAGTCATGTAAATCAATGTGCTAGCATGCTCAGTAAACATACATAGCAGAAATGTAATGTAAAACAATGTGCTAGCATGCCAAGTAAACATACATAGCAAAAGAAGATGTAATGTAAATCAATGTGCTAGCATGCTAAGTAAACATACATAGCAAAACATAATGAAATCATGTACTATAAGTGTACTAATGAACATAACAAGCATATGATATGAAAACATGGAAAGCACGAAAGTAACAAGTAGGCACATGTGTTTCACCCCAAAACGTTTGAAAAACAGTAAAAGAGGGGTCTATGTACTCACTTGAGATTGCCTAGAAGTCCTTGAATAACAACCAAGCAATGCTAGAGATCACGGAAATCAAACGGCACCTAATATAGGTAACTATGTTAATAAACCGGACCTAAATCGGAGGATCGGATAGAATGAGGGTTCGTAAACCAAATGAGTATGGGAACTCATGTAATATGGTTTAACAAAGCCTACATTCTAAAACGGAACTTATCCTAAGTGCTTATGACCCATTACGACCCGTTTAGGTAGATTATGCTACTTTAACGCGTCGTTCGCGTAAAACGCGTTCGGACAGCCTAACTAGTCCTATGACAAGTAATATATGCCTTAACATGTCTAATATTGTTGCCAAATCAGTTTAGATGTCAAAAGTTATGTTACATATGCTTAAAATGAATTTTGGCGTAAAAAGGGCATTTTGGTAATTTACCTAAGGCATATAAACTACCTATCATACAACTAACTAAACGAAGTGACCATAAGGTATAACCTCGGAAGGTTATTCCCTATACAACTATGGTCACCTAATGTGTTTGGTCGGATCCTAATGATCGACCAAACGGGTCGGGTTCGAAAGTATAAGCGGTTGTTTAGACCGCTTACCTTACGACCCTATATAAGCACTAAACCTAAAGTGACGAGCTAAACATGTTAAAACATGTTTAACGAATTTAGAAAACGGGTTTGATATCAAAACAAACAGTTTTGATACCCAAAAGTAGTTTGGTTACAAAATACGCAAGAATACGCATTTTGGCCGAAACTACGACTCGTCACTATGCCTAGATAACGTGGTAATCAGTAGGTATAGTCACTAGGGACTATAACCATCGTGATTACGCTCACGTTATGAAGTTCAAACGAACTTCGCGTTGACCATAAACTGGTCAATGTAGAAAGTCAAACAAAGTTTGAATTTAACGCTAAAAACGTAAAAGAACGAAAGAATACTTACAACGGGTCCAAGAACGGAAGTTTTGATCCGATTACTCTCAGGTATGAAGTAAATACTTCAACTTAGAGAGATGAAATCAGATCAATGCGGGTTGCAACAAATGAATGGGGGGTATTTATAGATTTCTTAGGACCGTTAAGATTGCTCATCGAAAACCGTGCCTCGATCTCATCCGTACATGTGCACCCATGGTTTTGCAATACCATGGGCACATCAAAATGGCCCCTAGTATCATAAAATACCATGTGCAAGAGTGTATTACAGCTGGAAACAGCTAAAAATGATTCTGTGCAGATCTGGCAGATCATCGCATCCCGCGTAAGGGTCCTGCATGTGTTTACGCGGCCCGCCTGAGGCTCAGATCAGCAAAACAAGTTTCATAAATTGCAGTTTCAGTCCCTGCAGTGTTTTAAGCTTATTTCCGACTAATCTAAGGCCCGTTAAGCCAACTTTAAGGCCCTAAAATGATGCCTAAACATAGTGGACTTGAAACATGCTCAAAAATATCACGGATGACGGTTCGTTTGGTCGTACGGACGCGATATTCGCTTAATTACGACGAAATGCTCACGAACGCGAAAAACGATCCAAATCACGCGACGAATGGAATTTTCTCATGCCAAACACTAAAATAAAATATTTTAATGATTACATAAATTTTTGGATGTCCGGATGTATTCAGAACGTAAGATATGCGCGAAAATGCAAACTTATGCACTTTTTGACGCTTTTAGTCCCTGAATGACCAAAAAGTTTGTTTTAGCACACCGAACCCCTTAAAGCCTATTTCTAAGCTATGTAAAGGATATTTAGGGTGTGTTTAACTCATAGTCATGTTCCGGAATGTTCGTTACAGTACGAATCGGCATACTTTCACAGTTTGTCGAATTTAGTCCCTGTAAGCGAATAAACTTGATTTTGCCATACCAAAGCCTTCAAAACTTATTTCTAAGTTATGTAAAGGTTATTTAAGGTATGTTAAGCATAAATTGATGTTTTGGAGTGTTTGTCGCGTTAAACGGATTATGTTTACGCACCAGTTTGTGTATAACTCTCCAGAAAGCGATATAGAGTTTGAAATTGAATAAAAAAAAACATGAAAAATGTCAAACATAAATAAACAAATATTGGGGTCAAATAACTTTATTTCATTGATAGCTAAACTGTTTACAATGATTACAAGCACAGATGTCACAGTCTCCCCTACTTGTGGAAATTTCGTCCCGAAATTTGTTTAGAGGAAACTTGTGAGAATAGATGTGGATACTTCGCCTTCATTTGATCTTCACGTTCCCAAGTAAACTCTGGGCCACGTTTAGATTCCCAGCGAACTTTAACCAATGGAATGCGCTTGCGCTTGAGCCATTTGACTATACGGTCCATGATTTCCACAGGTTTCTCAACAAAATGCATCGTGTTATCAACACGAATTTTGTCAAGTGGTATGTGGAGGTTCTCATAAGCTAAACACTTCTTGAGATTGGACACGTGGAAAGTTGGATGAACATTTCCAAGTTCAGGAGGTAACTCAAGTCTGTAGGCTACCTTACCGATTCTTTCGACGATCTTGAATGGTCCAACATATCTAGGTGCAAGTTTTCCTGTCTTTCCAAATATGATCACACCTTTCCAAGGTGAGACCTTAAGTAATACGCGATCACCGACTTGAAATTCCAAGGGCTTGCGTCGTTGGTCCGCGTGACTCTTTTGACGGCTTCTAGCTGTCTGAAGGTTATCACGAACTTTCTTAACCTTATCAGTTGTCTCTAGAATGAGGTCAGGTCCAGTAAGCTGAGCCTCACCGATCTCATTCCAGCAGACTGGTGAACGACATTTGCGACCATAGAGAGCCTTGAAAGGAGCCATGTTGATGCTGGAGTGATAACTGTTGTTGTAGGAGAATTCAATCAACGGAAGATACTTATCCCAACTACCACCAAAATCGATCACACAAGCTCTAAGCATATCCTCCAAAGTCTGGATTGTTCTTTCAGATTGACCATCTGATTGCGGATGATAAGCTGTGCTCAGATTAAGTTGGGTCCCCATAGCAGATTGCATGGTTCTCCAAAAACGAGAAGAGAAGCGAGCATCTCTGTCAGAAATGATGTTCAAAGGAACACCATGTCGAGATACAATTTCATCCACATAGATTTTAGCAAGTTTGTCAGCAGATAGATCCTCACGGATCGGCAAGAAATGCGCTGATTTTGTAAGACGATCAACAACTACCCAGATGGCATCATGACCTCTCTTAGTGCATGGAAGTTTGGTAACAAGGTCCATAGCAATGTTTTCCCATTTCCAAACTGGGATTTCTGGTTGCTCCAAAAGACCAGAAGGATGTTGATGTTCAGCCTTAACCTTAAGACAAGTAAGGCATTTTGAAACGTATAAGGCAATGTCTTTCTTCATACCAGGCCACCAATATTGAGTACGAAGATCCTTATACATCTTATCTGAGCCAGGATGAATAGAATAACGAGACTTATGAGCTTCATCCATTAGCAAAGTGCGAAGATTGTCTTGACTTGGGACCCACAAACGGTCCATGAAGTAATACGATCCATTGTCCTTTAGTTCAAGATCAGGTGTAATGTGATAGGGTAACTCCTTACCCATCAAACCTTGTGAAACACAAGTGTGTTGAGCCTGAGAGATGCGGGCTTGGATATCAGATCGAGCTTGAAAATCAGATTGAACACGAACACAATGAAGATTGACACGCTCTTTACGACTCAAAGCATCGGCCACGACATTCGCCTTACCAGGATGGAAGCGAAATTCGCAGTCATAGTCGTTTAGAAGCTCAACCCAACGTCGTTGCCTCATGTTGAGTTCTTTCTGATTAAAGATATGCTGGAGACTCTTGTGGTCAGTGAAAACCACACATTTTGTACCATACAAATAGTGTCTCCAGATTTTGAGAGCGAAAACAATTGCACCTAACTCAAGATCATGAGTGGTGTAGTTCTTCTCGTGTACCTTCAACTGCCTCGATGCATATGCTATGACTTTGTTCCTCTGCATTAGAACGCAGCCAAGACCCAAGTTTGATGCATCGCAGTACACGACAAAATCATCATTGCCTTCGGGCAAAGATAGAATAGGCGCATTACAAAGCTTCTGCTTCAAGGTCTGAAACGCTTCTTCTTGTTTGGTTCCCCATTCAAAGGGTTTGTTCTTCTGAGTTAGAGCAGTTAGGGGAACTGCAATCTTTGAGAAGTTCTCGATGAAGCGGCGGTAATAACCCGTGAGACCAAGAAAAGAACGAACTTCAGTAGGAGTAGTAGGCGTATCCCAATCCTTAATCGCACCGATCTTGGAGGGATCTATATGAATACCTTGTTCGTTGACAATGTGACCCAAAAATTGAACTTCCTTAAGCCAGAATTCGCACTTGGTGAATTTGGCAAAAAGTTGCTCTTTCTTTAGGAGTTCCAGAGTAAGACGAAGATGTTGCTCGTGATCAGCTTGAGTCTTGGAATATATTAAGATGTCATCAATGAAAACGATGATGAACTTATCTAAATAAGGCTTGCAGACCCTATTCATCAAGTCCATGAAAACAGCAGGAGCATTTGTCAAACCGAATGGCATAACTGTGAACTCATAATGCCCATAACGAGTGCGAAAAGCTGTCTTGGGAATATCTTCTTCATGCACACGAAGCTAATGATACCCAGAACGAAGGTTAAGAAGCACCTTGTAATTGATCAAAGAGATCATCAATGCGAGGTAGGGGATATCGATTCTTGATGGTAAGCTTGTTAAGCTCATGGTAATCGATACACATTCTGAAGGATCCATCCTTCTTCTTGACAAAAAGAACAGGAGCACCCCAAGGTGAAAAGCTAGGACGGATAAAACCTTTGTCTGAAAGCTCTTGAAGCTGCTTAGATAACTCTTGCATCTCGGACGGTGCAAGACGATATGGAGAACTGGCAATGGGATTTGCACCAGGTACAAGATCAATACGGAGCTCGACTTGGCGCGCTGGGGGTAAACCAGGTAACTCTTCAGGAAACAGCTCCGGATAATCCCGAACCACAGGGATATCTTGAATAGACTTACCCTTGCCTTTATCTGCTACAACATGCACCAAGAAGGCCACATAGTTCTTTCGCAGATACTTCTGAGCCTGAGTACAAGACATGAGTTTGAGGCTACTAGCAGGTTTCTCACCGCTAACCTGTGGGATCTCACCTGTCGAGAGCGGAACATGAACAATCTTCTCAAAACAAACTACCTCTGCGTGATGCTTGGCTAACCAATCCATACCCACTATAATGTCGAAACTTCCAAGCCGCATTGGTGTGAGGTCGATAGGAAAAAGATGGTTGTTAAGGTTCAACTGGCAGTTACGAAGAACAGAATCAAGAACAACGGGTTCACCACTAGCAACTTCTACTGTCAAAGGTTTTCCTAGTTTCGTTCTAGACACGCGAAGCAATGGCTCAAAAGATAATGACACAAAACTCTTATCAGCACCAGAATCAAAAAGGACAGATGCAGGCTGATTATTAACAAAGAACGTACCGTTGACCACATCATTGTCTGCTTATGCCTCTTGTACATTCATATTGAAGTCTCGACCTTGAGCCTGAGCCTGAGCTGGATTCACATTGGCCAGTCTTGGACACTGGTTTCTGTAGTGGGTCAGATCCCCACAGTTATAGCAAGACCCAGGAGGATAATGAGGTCATGCAGCCTGAGCCTGTTGCTGAGCAGGAGGCTGAGCAACTTGTTGAGCTGGGTTCTGAACTGCTCGATTCTGATTAGCAGGAAGACGACATGTGGCAATGAGATGACCCGATCTTCCACAGTTAGTACAATAACGACATTGGAGGTGCGGCTGATGATGACCGTTACACCTGTTGCACTAAGGTGCATTGCCAAGGTATGGTTTCTTGGCAAGTGGTTGCACAGGCTGATTGGGAGCAACTTGATTTGCCTGTGCAGTAACGGCAAAGTTTTAGGAAGCCTTGCGCTTCCTAGACTTCTTTGTAGATCCATCTTCCTTATCCTTCCTGTTCTTACCCTTCTTGCTTTCACCCTTGTCAGACGCTTGTTTCTTACCCTTGTCACTGATGTGCGTGAGTGTTATTAGTTTTTAATATATTTATTAAGCCCTTTTCAACACTTTTTAGCCAAATTTTAAATTTATAAAACACGATATTTACTAACACTAAACACACATATGGGCAAGTGCACCCATCGTGAGCGTAGTATAGTGTTGGTAAGATACCGAGGTCGTCTAAGGACACAAGAGCTTTTAGTACCGGTTTATCCTCAATGTCTAATCAAATCAAAAAGTTTAGAAAAATGTTTTAAACTAAGAAAAATAACAACTAACTAAAAAGCTGAAAAATAAAAATAAAAATAAAAACAGATAGACAAGATGAATCACTTGGCTCTGACTCGTGTATAGTGTAACCTTTGATTATTTCCGCACTTTTGCACTTATTTAAGAGATTATCTTAGTTATTGTAGTAGGCCCCTCTTTTGAAGGTGACGTTACCCTCAACCCAGTAGTTTGAGTCAGCAAGGATACAATCCTAAAGGGTCGGATTATTGAAAGATAATGAATTAAGTTATTAATGCAAATTATGGTAGGCCCCTCTTTTGGAGGTGACATTACCCTCGACTAAGTAGTCTGAGTCAGCAAGGATACAGTCCTAAGTAGCCGGGTTATAGTATTAATAGTAGTTAACTTATGAGGGGATCAAAGAGTTTGGACCCCCGCCATCCAATACCGTTAAGTATTGAAGGAGGTCCTACTAAATTTGACCCAGGTCCCTTGCAGGATCTCTAAACGCTGAACAACGGCAAGACTCTTACCAAACCGTTCCCTTAACCCCCGACCAGGTAGCCAACATACCTCCATATAGACCGTGGAGATATGAATGGTGAAAATCTTTTATTTTATATAGACAGTAAAATAATGCCAAGACACCATGGACAAACGATAAGGAAGAATCACATTCAACATAAGAAACTAGTTATTAAAGTCATTAATACAAAATCAATTAAAAAGTGCGAAAAGATTAAAAATAAAAAGTATTACACTAGACACTTGTCTTCACCAAGTGATGTAAGAGACTTAGGCAAACATGGCCTTGATTGTCAAGAACTCTTACGATCAATCTTGGATCCCGAGACGACTCACACACTCTATGATGGACAATGGATGATGGTGGTGGATGATGGTGTTATGGTGGTGGTGGGTGGTGGGTGAAGTGTGAGAGAGGTGGTGTGCCAAGGGATGGTTTGAGCTTGAGCCAAGCACTCCTATTTATAGGCTGAACAGAAGCTCGGGCACGGCTCCGTGTCCAGTAGGCACGACCCCGTGTCCACATCCTTCTCTTTCTTCATTTATTGCAGCTTGTCTTTATTAGTTGACCACGCCCCCGTGTCCGCTGAGCACGACCCCGTGTGCAGAAGCATATCTGTACTATGAAGATTTGCCTAGATTCTGCGAATCTTATAGTTGACCACGGCCTCGTGCCCGCTGAGCACGGCCCCGTGGTGGGCAATAGAAGCTTCTACCACTTTTTCTTTTCTGCTGACACTTGGGCACGCCCCCGTGCTGGCTGAGCACGGGGCGTGTTCAGTCTTCTGTCTTCTTGTTTTGCTTGGGAAGATGCTGTCGTGGGGTCGGGCATGTCACGTTTGTTCCTTTTCTTGTATTTATGTTAGATTTTGCTGTCTTTTTGCTTCTTTTGTTAATTTGAGCTCATTTAATCCTGAAAATACAAATGGAAGACAAAAGCACACTTTTTCCAACATTAGTACTAAAAAAGGGTTAGTTTTATGCCACAATTGATGTAATTTATATGTTGCATTTTGCACACATCAAATACCCCCACACTTGAATCTTTGCTTGTCCTCAAGCAAAACTCTTTATAATGTGGCTTTACACTCCCAAATGGAATGGGTAGAAAAGAAGGTTTTTGGGCTTGTCATAGAGTGTCGGGATTTCCAAGATTCTTTATTTAGGTTTATTTTTATTTATTTACAATCCTATTCGTCATGATTTATTTAAAACTTTTCATAAGATAAATTACTTATTAGGGCATAACATGCCTCTTTAAAATTTTATTTATATACAAGTTCACATACCTCACGGGGGATCACTCAACACTCGGCCGAAAATGTATTTTAGTGGATCACTCGAGAGCGGCATGGAACTTACTTCTACCATAAGCTTTCCAAGCAATCAATCCTCCTCCTTTTTAACTATATACCTTTGTAAATATCAAGAGGACTTTTTGGGTGAAGGGTTAGGCTTGGGTTAAAGGTAGGTGGTTGGGTTAGTGGTTAGTAGAAAAGGGCGAAAAAACGTAAAAAGTATCGGTTTTCGTAAGACTTTCTATTTTTCAACTTTTTATTTTGATGAAGCCATTATTCCAAACAAAGTTATTTTTGATGAACTTGCTTGTTTATTTCTTTTGCTTCATCATCAACACATTTTTTTTTGGGAAGTCATACGGAAAACCGAACTTGTTACTAAAACAAAGGGTAGAAAAAACAAAAAGGTTTTGGTGGGTGAAAGGGTGTTTGGTTTGGGTTATGAAATGAAAAGGTTTAGGCTCAAAGGGGCAAACTAGGGGGATTTTGGGTAGGTGGTAAAAAAAAGAAAAATAATGGTGTAGAATTAAAAAGGGTTAGTCCTAATGCCTCCATCATTTACTTACTCGGGTTTAAGTTGGTAAGGACCGGGAATGTATCGTCATGGCAAGTTCTAGAGTCGTAAGAACCAAGCGGCTATTCACACAAGAAACGAAAAATGAGCATTTAGTTTAAAGATATGTATTTGTATGCTCAATAAAGGCTCAAAACTCACTTTTGTGGGAATGGGTTTTTATGTGATCAAGTATATATAATTAAATTTTAACTAAGCTTGTCATGCCTTTTCATAATTTTCTTATGTTGGTTCTTTTTATCACGACGCTATCGGTTGTAAATTCGTAAAAATATAACCTTTTTTAGAATTTTGAAATTCCCAAATTAAACCTAGACAAGTAAAAAATGAAAATTTTTGAATTTTTTTTTTTTTGGGGTGATAAGCGGTTCCAATAGAGTTTTGTGTAAGACTTGTTATTAGGACTTGTAACATTCAAGGTTTTAGCATCCCCCCCCCCACACTTAAATTACACATTGTCCTCAATGTGTCCCAAAAAAAAAATTTATGTTGATTAAATGCGAAAAAAAAATGTTAAAAGCAAAAATTTATGTTACTGGGTGCCTGGACACGACCCCGTGTTGGGTGGACACGACCCCGTGTTCAGGTGCCAGTAGCGAAAACTTACAGAAGGTGAGCACGGGGGCGTGTCGGCTGGATACGACCCCGTGTCTGGCAAAGGTCTGCAGGTTTAAGACAAACAACAGGTCTGGGGAGTGGGCACGGGGGCGTGTCGGCTGGACACGACCCCGTGTAGACAGTCTGCAAGGTTGAAAAACAGGTTTCTGGTCTCGGTTTTCCTGTCCCGGCTTTAGTAGCACTAAGGTTTAGTGCTCTAAGCCTCGTATGTACCTGTTTTATCAATAAACACTCCACCAAAGCATAGCAAACATCCTAGATTACCATTGTTCAACATCCAATCCATCACAAAGTTAAAAGAAAAATAAATGCAGAAAATAAAAGAAGTTAGGGAAAGTAAATTGTTCAACACTCGGCACGCAGGCCTTAAATTGTTCAAGATAAAGTGGGGTTAACCTGGGGAATCACCAACCAACCGCTTCTTCCTCCGCTCCTCCCGCCTAATCCATGTCCTCGTCCTCATCATCATCATCTCCACCATGCCCGGCAATGTACTCCCGGATATTTCCAATATCATCTTGGATATCGGATATGTTTCTCTCGATCGCCCCAACCCGGTTGTACGTGTTGCTTTCCATATTGTAGGTGTTCCTGGTGCACATGAGATTTTCCTGCAATAAATCATGTAAACTTTGAAAGTTAGGAAAACCGCCTCCGGAGGAGGACTGGCCTGGATCACCATGGGGCTGGTACTGGTACTGATGATGTTGTGGAGCGTGAAGGACAAGTGCCTCCTGCGGGTTCCATGCATGCCCTTGCATTCTTTGGAAGCTCATCGTCCCGTCTTCAGCCTCATAGATTAGGTTCATCGAGCGGCAGATGTGTATATCTACCCTACCCGACCATGGGCTCCTTCCGAATGACCTAGGTATGTTGGTGAAGTGCTTGAAGAGACGGTACACCCATCCCCCAAAGAAGATAGGGGTTGGTGCAGTAGCAAGGCGGTTATGATGCATGTTTCGGAGCATGAGGAACGGAACATCAAGGGGCCTACGGGTGTGGATGCAGTGGAGGACAACCAAATCTCTTAACCCAACAACGCCACTGCTATCATGCCTTTGGCTAAGAGAGTAGCCGAGGAGCCTATGGATGTATCTGTAGAGCGGATCCCTCAACTTAGTACTCTTAGTGCTGCTCGGATTGTAGTACCCTTCTCCAATCTGAGCCCATACGGCTTGGCGTTCGTTCTCACCTATCTCTCGCATTCCTCCAGTATTTTCCTCGTTGCCTGCATCTTCTTCCGCATACAACCCGATAATCGATCCAAATTGTGCCATGGAGATCGAATACTTGGTTCCTCCACATCGGAATACTACCCCATCATTGTCGAATGGGTCGCACCTTGAGTTGAATGTGAAGGTGCTATAGAATTCCAAAGTGCATTCGTGGACGGAACAGAGTCGAGTTGTTAAAGCGACTCTTAGTGGTCCCGTGACAAGGTTGTTGAAGCGGTCGAGTTGGTTGACCAATGCTAACAAACCCGTGCATGCTTGCCTTGGGTATTCTTCCGGTCTTGTTTGAAGTACTTCGTATCTAGCCCTAGCATCGAGCTCGTTTGCGTTAAACCTCGTGAACTTCCTTGCCATCTGAAAAATACACCAAAAGTTAGCACGAAACATTAGAATTTTCGGACAAAACTGCAAACAGTGGGCTGGACACGACCCCGTGTTCAGCGGACACGGCCCCGTGTCCAGGCATCTGTTACACAAAAATATCATTTTTCAACCCGGTTTCGAAAAATTGAAATTTTTGGGTCCAATAGGTGCGGTTTCCCCCGAAAATGAAACCCTAAGTGTCGTTTTTCCCAAAACGACCCGTTTACCCATTCAATTTTATCTTTTTTCGGTTCAAGAACAAGGGTTTGGGGTTTTTGTGAGAAATCGGGTGAATCTATGAACAATACAAGTGTATTTACTTCCTTTAACACTAATCTAACTAAATGCAAACATATCTAATAAAAAATTTGAGGTTCGATCCGGATGAACTTCAAGAACCCTAGATTTTCCCCAAATTTTTGGTGTTTTAACTACATGCAAATGCCTAATCTAACTAATAATAGTGATAGAATCATACCTTGATGTTGTTAGAATGATAGGAGACGTTGAAAATCTGCGGAAAATCGCCTGGAACCAGAGCGTTTTCGGGGAAACGGGGCGTGTGGAATGGTGTAACTGTTATGAAAAAGGGGATATATCCCGACAGTAGCGCGGACACGGCCCCGTGTCCAGCGGACACGGCCCCGTGTCTAGCGGACACGGCCTCGTGCCGAGCAAGATTTTTGAAAATTATATATATATATATATATATATATATTGTGCTCGTGTGAGTGCCCTTTGTTTCCCAAGACTTGGTTAGAAGACTTACCGATTTAGATGTCGTCCCGATCGTTCGTAACCTACTAGGTATGATGTTGTTGCCTTTACTCATCCACCGTTTGAAGCGAGATTTCTTCCTCTTCATCCTCAATAAATCCTTGATAGAGTTTCAGTCGTTGGCCATTGACTTTGAATGGAGGTCCATTCCGAGATTTAATTTCTACTGCACCGTGTGGGAAAATATGGGTGATGGAAAAAGGTCCTGACCACCTAGACTTTAATTTACCAGGAAATAAGCGAAGTCGTGAATTAAACAAAAGAACTAGATCTCCTACTCGAAATTCATTAGGTTTAATATGTTTGTCATGCAAATTTTTCATTCTTTCCTTATAAATTTCGGAGTTTGAGTATGCATAATTTCTAAGTTCATCTAATTCATTTAATTGACAAAATCGATTTTTACCAGCAAATTCTAAATCTAAGTTTACATTTTTAATGGCCCAGTAGGCTTTGTGTGCAATTTCTACTGGTAAGTGACAGCTTTTCCCATAGACTAGCTTATATGGGGTTGTACCTATTGTTGTTTTATAAGCAGTTCGAAAAGCCCATAAAGCATCATCTAATTTATCTGCCCATTCCTTTTTATTTAATCCTACGGTTTTTTCGAGTATTCATTTTAAACCTCTATTAGTCACTTCGGCTTGTCCGTTTGTTTGAGGGTGATATGCTGTTGAGACCCGGTGATAGACCCCATATCTTGTTAAAAAAATTTCAAGTTGATGGTTGCAAAAATGGGTACCCCTATCACTTATTAATGCTTTAGGTGTGCCAAATCGAGAGAATAATTTTTTCAGAAATCTTACCACGACTCTTCCATCATTTGTTGGAAGTGCCTCGGCCTCGGCCCATTTAGACAAGTAGTCTACTGCCACAAGTATATATTTGTTTCCTTTCGATGGTGGGAAAGGTCCCATAAAGTCGAGTCCCCACACATCAAAAATTTCACAAACAAGAATGCCATTTTGTGGCATTTCGTTTTTGGAAGAAATATTACCTGTTCTTTGGCAAGCATCACATGTCTTGACAAGACTTTGGGCGTCTTTGTAAATGGTCGGCCAATAAAATCCTGAATCAAATACCTTTCGTGCGGTACTAGTGGCACCATGATGCCCTCCGTATGGACCTTCATGACAATGGCGGAGAATTCTTCGTGCTTCGCTACCATGTACGCATCGTCGGATGAGTTGGTCGGCACACATTTTGAAAAGATATGGATCTTCCCAAAAATAGTGTTTCACATTAGCAAAGAATTTTTTTCTTTGATGATGTGGCCAACCTTTTGCGACTATACCGCTAGCTAGGTAGTTAGCATAGTCGGCGTACCATGGTTCTTCTTTGTATTCCACCATTTCTAGGGACTCCGTTGGAAATTTTTCGTTGATTTGTTCGTCCCTGGTTGCCTCCAAAGTTGGGTCTTCTAAGCGTGAAAGATGATCTGCTGCAGTGTTTTCTGCTCCTCTTTTGTCTTTGATTTCAATATCAAATTCTTGGAGGAGTAGAATCCACCGAATCAAACGTGGTTTTGCGTCCTGCTTTTTGAAAAGATATCGAATGGCTGCATGATCTGTATAGACTATAGTTTTAGAAAGAACAAGATAAGAATGAAATTTATCAAAAGCAAACACCACAGCTAGTAACTCTTTTTCAGTTGTTGTGTAATTTTCTTGTGCATCGTTAAGCGTTTTACTAGCATAATAAATTGGGTGAAAATGCTTTTCTTTTCTTTGTCCTAAGACAGCTCCAACTGCAAAGTCACTGACATCACACATGATTTCGAAAGGGAATTTCCAATCAGGCGCTATCATGATAGGTGCATTGACTAGCATTTCCTTTAAGGTTAGAAATGCTTGATTGCAATCCTCGTCAAAGATGAAAGGAGCATCTTTTTCAAGTAATTTTGTTAGAGGCCTTGAGATTTTAGAAAAGTCTTTGATAAACCGCCTATAAAATCCGGCATGCCCTAGGAAACTTCTGATAGCTCTAACGGAGGATGGGGGTGGTAGTTTAGAAATGGTATCTATTTTAGCTCGATCCACCTCCATTCCTTCGCTTGAGATTTTGTGACAGAGTACTATTCCCTCTGTTACCATGAAATGGCATTTTTCCCAGTTAAGGGCGAGGTTAGTTTCCTCACATCGGGATAGCATTCGTTCAAGGTTATCGATGCATTGGTCGTATGAATCCCCAAAGATAGAAAAGTCGTCCATGAAGACTTCCATTGTCTTTTCTATCATGTCATGGAAGATGGCTACCATGCAACGTTGGAATGTTGCGGGGGCATTACATAGACCAAACGGCATGCGTCGATAAGCAAAAGTTCCATAAGGACATGTGAAGGTTGTCTTTTCTTGGTCTTCGGGTGCTATCGGGATTTGAAAGTAACCTGAAAAACTATCCAAGAAATAGTAAAATTTATGACCGGATAATCTTTCTAACATTTGATCAATGAAGGGTAAAGGAAAGTGATCATTTCTTGTTGCTTCATTTAATCGTCTATAATCTATACATACTCTCCATCCTGTGACGGTTCTCGTTGGTATTAGTTCATTCTTTTCATTAGTTATTAGCGTCATACCTCCTTTCTTTGGAACTACTTGGACGGGACTTACCCAAGGACTATCGGAGATAGGATAAATAAGTCCAACGTCAAGTAATTTGATGACTTCATTTTTAACCACTTCTTGAACATGGGGATTTACTCGACGTTGTGGTTGTATTACCGTTTTGTAGTCATCATTCATTAAAATTTTGTGCGTACACATGGAAGGACTTATTCCTTTAATATCTACAAGCTTCCAAGCTATCGCATTTTTGTGTTTTTTCAAAAGGTTAATTAATTTTTCTTTTTCTAATTTATCTAATTTAGACGAAATAATTACAGGTAACTTACCATCTTTGTCTAGAAAAGCATATTCCAAACCTTTTGGAAGTTCTTTGAGCTCAAGAGGTGGGTCTTTAGGAGACTCCTTATTTGGTTGCTCGTTTTGATCAAGAACCTTAAAAGTTTGTTCTATGGCGACCTCTTCTTCAACAAAGTGGTCAAACTTTTCACTTGTATCGGGTGGTTCATCTTCATCTTCAATTAGGGGGTCATTATTGCCGAATGGATATTTCATTGACCGTTCAAGATCGACACTTCTTTTAAATGCCCCTAATTAGAGAGGGAGATTGTTGTACTTCCGGTTTTTCAAAGCTTCGTGAGTTTTTACAAATGGTCGTCCCAACATTAGGGGAGCGTCATTAAGGATGACAAAGTCGGTGGGAACTACCAATTGATTTGTTTGAACCAAGACATCCTCAACTATACCGATTGATTTTATTACCTTCCGATTGGATAGAAAAATGGGTATTTGAAGTGGAGAAAAATCACTAATACTTAATTTTTCGAAAATGTAGTTAGGCATTATGTTAACACAAAGATCTTTATCGATTGTGACATTACTAATAAATGAATTTTGAAAGAAACATGGAACCGGTGTAATGTTAATTTCAAATGGGTCTTCTTTTATTAGTGAGGTTTGATCATTAGTTAACTTAACACTTACCGTTTCGTTAATTTTAGTGTTAGTGTTTAACTCTTTTAAAAACTTAGCATGAGTGGGAACTAAACAATGATTTTCAAAAGAAGGTGACAAGAGATTAATTTCTTTAAAACTAGACTCTTCTTGAATTTTATCGTTAACGGACTCACCTTTTTCGTTGTTTAACTCATGTGTCGGTTTTTCACTTATTTGTTCTTCCATTTTTACATTTTCAGTTATCTCTTCTTTATTTAATTATTCTCTTGCGCGAGACTCCTCTTCCCTTGCGCGAGATTCTTTTATATAGCGATCGATAACTCTAAGGTGTTCTAATATCCTATCGGTCACTTCGGTTATAGAAAAAGGATCTGGATTTTCAGAGCTTGAATCCGGTTGTTCGATCCTTTGTTCCTCATAATACCCATATGAAGTAGATGGTTCACACCATTGTTCTTCATTGTAAGTATATGATGGATAAGGGTCGTAATTTTGTTCTTCATAATACTCGTATGAGGTGGGTTGTTCACGCCATGCTTCCTCATAATAAGAATATGAAGGTGGTGGCTCATATATTGGTTCCTCAAAGTATGAGTAAGAAGGCTCATACCTTGGTTCATCAAAATATGAGTATGAGGGAGGAGGTTCATACCTTTGGTCTTCATAGGATGTGTATGAAGTTGATGGCTTGTACCTGGGCTCCTCATAGTAGGTGTATGAATTGGATGGTTGATATGAGTGACTATATTGAACCGAGTGCGGATTACTACAATTAGTGCAATAGTTACCCCTATAATCATCCTCCTCATAGGTGTAGTTGTAACCTCCTGAGTATTGATCCATGAGAATCACTCAGCAGACCACAACCAAGTCTCGAGATCAGAAAACAAAAATAAAAACGGAAACAGAGGCTGGACACGGCCCCGTGTTCAGTGAGCACGGCCCCGTGTTCAGGATCTGTATCTGGGCGTTTTAATTAAATTTACTGATTTCGTTGAGCACGGGGCGTGTTCAGTGAGCACGGCCCGTGTTCAAGCTACTGTTACTGGGTGTTTTTATGAAATTGTGCAGCACGGCCCCGTGTTCAGTGAACACGGCCCCGTGTACAGGCTACTGTAAATGCAAAACTAAACTAAAATGCAGAAAAATGTGCGCGCGTTTTAAAAAAAAGTTTTGAAAAACTGATTAGGCCGTCGATTTTAAGCTTTCTTAAAATCCTTGTGTCCCCGGCAACGGCGCCAAAAACTTGATGTGCGTGAGTGTTATTAGTTTTTAATATATTTATTAAGCCCTTTTCAACACTTTTTAGCCAAATTTTAAATTTATAAAACACGATATTCACTAACACTAAACACACATATGGGCAAGTGCACCCATCGTGAGCGTAGTATAGTGTTGGTAAGATACCGAGGTCGTCCAAGGACACAAGAGCTTTTAGTACCGGTTTATCCTCAACGTCTAATCAAATCAAAAAGTTTAGAAAAATGTTTTAAACTAAGAAAAATAAAAACTAACTAAAATGCTGAAAAATAAAAATAAAAACATATAGACAAGATGAATCACTTGGCTCCGACTCGTGTATAGTGTAACCTTTGATTATTTCCGCACTTTTGCACTTATTTAAGAGATTATCTTAGTTATTGTAGTAGGCCCCTCTTTTGAAGGTGACGTTACCCTCAACCCAGTAGTTTGAGTCAGCAAGGATACAATCCTAAAGGGTCGGATTATTGAAAGATAATGAATTAAGTTATTAATGCAAATTATGGTAGGCCCCTCTTTTGGAGGTGACATTACCCTCGACTAAGTAGTCTGAGTCAGCAAGGATACAGTCCTAAGTAGCCGGGTTATAGTATTAATAGTAGTTAACTTATGAGGGGATCAAAGAGTTTGGACCCCCGCCATCCAATACCGTTAAGTATTGAAGGAGGTCCTACTAAATTTGACCCAGGTCCCTTGCAGGATCTCTAAACGCTGAACAACGGCAAGACTCTTACCAAACCGTTCCCTTGACCCCCGACCAGGTAGCCAACATACCTCCATATAGACCGTGGAGATATGAATGGTGAAAATCTTTTATTTTATATAGACAGTAAAATAATGCCAAGACACCATGGACAAACGATAAGGAAGAATCACCTTCAACATAAGAAACTAGTTATTAAAGTCATTAATACAAAATCAATTAAAAAGTGCGAAAAGATTAAAAATAAAAAGTATTACACTAGACATTTGTCTTCACCAAGTGATGTAAGAGACTTAGGCAAACATGGCCTTGATTGTCAAGAACTCTTACGATCAATCTTGGATCCCGAGACGACTCACACACTCTATGATGGACAATGGATGATGGTGGTGGATGATGGTGTTATGGTGGTGGTGGGTGGTGGGTGAAGTGTGAGAGAGGTGGTGTGCCAAGGGATGGTTTGAGCTTGAGCCAAGCACTCCTATTTATAGGCTGAACAGAAGCTCGGGCACGGCCCCGTGTCCAGTGGGCACGGCCCCGTGTCCACATCCTTCTCTTTCTTCATTTATTGCAGCTTGTCTTATTAGTTGACCACGCCCCCGTGTCCGCTGAGCACGACCCCGTGTGCAGAAGCATATCTGTACTATGAAGATTTGCCTAGATTCTGCGAATCTTATAGTTGACCACGGCCCCGTGCCCGCTGAGCACGGCCCCGTGGTGGGCAATAGAAGCTTCTAGCACTTTGTCTTTTCTGCTGACACTTGGGCACGCCCCCGTGCTGGCTGAGCACGGGGCGTGTTCAGTCTTCTGTCTTCTTGTTTTGCTTGGGAAGATGCTGTCGTGGGGTCGGGCATGTCACGTTTGTTCCTTTTCTTGTATTTATGTTAGATTTTGCTGTCTTTTTCCTTCTTTTGTTAATTTAAGCTCATTTAATCCTGAAAATACAAAAGGAAGACAAAAGCACACTTTTTCCAACATTAGTACTAAAAAAGGGTTAGTTTTATGCCACAATTGATGTAATTTATATGTTGCATTTTGCACACATCAAATACCCCCACACTTGAATCTTTGCTTGTCCTCAAGCAAGACTATTTATAATGTGGCTTTACACTCCCAAATGGAATGTGTAGAAAAGAAGGTTTTTGGGCTTGTCATAGAGTGTCGGGATTTCCAAGATTCTTTATTTAGTTTTATTTTTATTTATTTACAATCATATTCGTCATGATTTATTTAAAATTTTTCATAAGATAAATTACTTATTAGGGCATAACATGCCTCTTTAAAATTTTATTTATATACAAGTTCACATACCTCACGGGGGATCACTCAACACTTGGCCGAAAATGTATTTTAGTGGATCACTCGAGAGCGGCATGGAACTTACTTCTACCATAAGCTTGCCAAGTGTCACGACCCCCGATCCACCCTGGACGGAATCGGGAGTCGCGAACAGCCCAGTGGTACCGGTGATTATTTTGAAAAATGTTGCAGCGAAAATTTCATCAGGACCGTGAGTTAGGAAAAATATCAGAGTTTAGAAAACACCGGATTTTATTTATTAAATAGATTGGATAAACCCATGTTTTACAATGGTAGCTTTAATAAAGATAAATTTGATTACATAAAACAATATTTCTTAATTTGATTTAATTAATAAAATAAGCCACTTCTTGAAGCCTTTTCAGTGCCGTATCCATCTCTTACTCCAATCTACTGTAATTACCTGAAACGCGTTTTAAAAAGGTTTTGTCAGCAGGAAATACTGGTGAGTTCATTCATTTTACTTAAAACATATTTGTTATAATTTACAGCCTTACGAGTTTTTACATTTGCTTCTTAAAGATTGGCAAAGACTTAATCACTGCAAAGTATAACTAGAAAACAGTGTTATAAATTACAGTATTAAGAGCGATTACAATGTTTCCAGATATCAAACCAACTACCCACAGTACTTGTCACTCGAACATCCATCGGTAGCCTCTTCGCCCGATGGTGTCTGTGACTATGGTCATATCACTCATTGGCTAACTCGTTGTCCAATAGTGACGGTTATCAAGTAATGTATACAAAACCCCACATACCGGCTGTAACTTGGTGATTACATAAACTTAATCACTGTAATTATAACCTTTGAAAATAAACATGATTTCAAAAGTAATTTGATAAAAAGAGAATGACTCACATTATAACATGCAGATTCATACGGCAAAGTTTAGTCTATTGATTAGCCTTGTAACCTAGTGCACACGAACTAGGTAAGTAACTAATACAGCATTTACAATAACTCACGAGATTAAAACCCTCACAACGAATGACAAAGTGCAATACTTAAACATCCATCGGATTCACAACGAATGACAGAGTATTCCCCGAGTTCGGGTGGTACTCAAACATCCTGTCGGAATCACGACTAATGACAAGGCATAACCCAAGTTTGAGCAGAACTTAAACATCCATTGGATATTTTTAATCAATCGGACATTGAATCGTAGCAGCGATTGAGTTAATACCCGGTATCGTAGCAGCACCCCGCTATACTAATTAGTGATTTTGAGACTGTTTCTATTATAACTCAGCGCACAAATCGAATTTGAACGTCGAACAAACGCACAGAATCAAGTCCCAATACCTGCTATTTATACACAAAATTTGACACGCTTACGGACCGTAAGCCTTATCCCTTACGGTCCGTAAGGGACACGAATTCACTATAGGGTGGCCACGTCCTGGACTAGCCTAGCTGAGTTGACAACTTCAAAAAATTCGAATTTGACAGCGTTTTATTTAGATAATCGTAACTAGGGTTTACCCCCCCTGAGTTTTAGGGGCCCTGATCCTGATTCCGATTGTTCTGAAAATTTTAGGGTTTGTGCAGAATCACTTGGGTGTCTCAATTAGGGTTTCCTATTGAACTAAATATAATAATAAATAATAGTTTTGGTGAGAGTTGTTACATTCTCCCCACCTTAATAAAAATCTCGTCCTCGAGATTTACTGGAATAATTGAGGATACTTTCGCTTCATTTATGATTCCAGTTCCCAAGTGTATTTGGGTTCTCGTTTCGAATCCCACTTGACTTTAACTAGCATTAGTCGTTTGTGCTTGAGAAACTTCACTTTTCTGTCTTCTATCTGAAGAGGTTTCTCTACAAATTTTAATTTTTCGTTTACCTATATATCTTGGAGAGGTACTACCAAAGATTCGTCTGATAGACATTTTCTTGAGATTGGATACATGAAATACATCATGTACTCCAGCTAACTCCTTTGGTAGTTGTAAACGATAAGCAACTGGTTCTATACGTTGGATCACTGAAAATGGTCCTACGTATCTGGGACTTAGCTTTCCTTGATTTGTGTAATCTTGTCGGTCGTCTCTTGAACTATTTCAGGACCTGACAATTGATTTTCTCCTATCACTTTCTTCCATATAGTGCCTCGAATGGGGCAGTTTTGATACTTGAATGATAACTTATTGTTATAGAAGAATTCGATCAGAGGTAAGTGATCATCCCAATTTCCACCAAAATCTATCACACATGCTCGGAGCATGTCTTCTAGAGTTTGGATTGTCCTTTTACTTTGTCCGTCTGTTTGGGGATGATATGCAGTGCTTAAGTTTAGTCGAGTTCCCATTGCTTTTTGGAAACTTTTCCAGAAATGAGAAGTGAAACGACTATCCCTATCTGATACAATGGAGAGTGGAACTCCATGTAAGGATACAACTTCATCTACATACAATTTTGCCAATCTTTTCATGCTAAAGGTTTCTTTCATAGGTAGAAAATGAGCAGATTTGGTTAATTGATCCACAATTACCCAAATCGCATCATTACTTTTTCTGGTTTTGGGTAACTTAGTAACAAAATCCATTGTTATGAGTTCCCATTTCCATACAGGCATTTCTAATTGTTGTAGTAGACCTGAAGGTTTCTGATGTTCTGCCTTAACTTGTGAACAAGTAAGACACTTAGAAACATATCTAACTATATCCTTCTTCATGCCTATTCACCAGAAATTATTTCTTAAATCTTGGTAATCTTATTATTTCCAGGGTGTATGGTATATCTAGATTTATGAGCTTCCTCAAAAATCTTATTTCTTAATTCTCCTTGCTTAGGTACCCAAATTCGTCTTTTGTGGAATCTCTAAATTCCATCAACTCTTTGTTCTAATTCTTTTATTCGTCTCTTCATTCCTTCAGCATCATCCTTGATTGCTGTTTCTTGAACATTCTTTATTTGTTCCATTAAATCTAACTGTAGATTTAACCTAAGAGCAAGAACTCGTCTTTGTTTCTCATGGTATTTACGACTTAAGGCATCTGCAACTACATTTGCCTTTCCTTCGTGATATTGAATATCACAGTCGTAATCACTTAGGATTTCCATTCATCTCCTTTGCCTCATGTTTAACTCTTTTTGCCCAAATATATATTTTAAACTTTTATGATCTGTATAGATAGTAAATTTACTTACGTACAGATAATGCCTCCAAATCTTAAGGGCAAAAATTACGGCTCCTAATTCTAAATTATGAGTCGTATAATTTTCCTCGTGCTTTTTCAATTGCCTTGAAGCATACGCAATTACCTTCTTGCGTTGCATTAGCACACATCCTAATCCTAGTTTTGAAGCATCACAATATACTTCAAAATCTTCAGTCCCTTCTGGCAAAGCTAAGATTGGAGCATTTGTTAATTTCTGCTTCAAGATTCTAAAGGCTTCTTCTTGTTTAGGTCCCCATTCAAACTTAACTGCTTTACAGGTTAGCTTAGTTAATGGTACAGCTATCTTGGAAAAATCCTTAATAAATCGTCTATAATATCTGGCTAAACCTATAAAACTTCTAATTTCCATTGCGGTTTGCGGAACCTTCCAATTGGTAATTGCCTCTATCTTAGCAGGATCTACATGAATACCTTCATGATTCACCATGTGTCCTAAAAATTGCACTTCCTTTAGCCAAAATTCACACTTCGAGAATTTGGCATAAAGCTTTTCTTTTCTTAACAAAGTTAAGAGTGCATGCAAATGCTCACAATGTTCTTCTTGATTTTTGGAATAAATAAGTACATCGTCTATAAAAAAAATTACAAATTTATCCAAATAAGATTTACAGATTCTATTCATCATGTCCATGAATGCAGCAAGAGCATTCGTTAACCCAAAGGGCATGACTGTAAACTCGTAATGACCATACCTAGTTCTGAAAGCAGTTTTAGGTATGTCTTCTTCTTGTACCTTCAATTGATGATATCCGGAGCGTAAATCTATCTTAGAAAAATATCTAGCTCCTTGAAGTTGATCGAAAAGATCATCAATCCTAGGTAATGGGTATCGATTCTTAATTGTAACCTTATTCAATTCCCAATAATCAATACACATTCTCATCGAACCATTCTTTTTCTTAACAAACAACACTGGTGCCCCCCCACGGGGATGAACTAGGTTGTATGAAACCTTTACTTAATAATTCATCTAATTGCTTTTTCAGTTCTAACATTTCTGTGGGTGCTAACCGATAAGGTGCCTTGGCTATCGGTGTAGATCCTGGAATGAGATGAATCCTAAACTCTACTTCTCTATCTGGTGGTAATCCAGGTAATTCTTCTGGGAGTATATCTGGGTATTCTGAGACTACAGGAATCTCCTTACAGTATAAAGTATATTTATTTATATATATATATATATAATATATAATTAAAATTTATTAAATAAGTATGATGACTTTAATTTATATACATTAACAAGTTATTATCATGGTTGGATATTGAGTAGTGTTGCCTTGTTTAAGCATAGGTGATCAGTCCATGCCTAACTAAGGCTAGGCTATCCAATACCTGCCCCTGACAATAACCCTAGTATTAAAATAATACTAACACTACTATTATTATTAAAAATTAATTATCAATAATAAATAACTAAACATAAATTTAAATGAGAGTATACCTCAAACATAAATTTTTATACATATATATAAAAATATAAATTCATTACCTCAATGGTTTAACAAAATTTATTGACTCGATATCAAAGAGTCATTGTTTTGCAATAATGCGGTTCATAATGCAAAAAGCGGAATAATATTTGAGTTTGGATAAAATAACGAATTAGAATGAAACCCTCCAGTGGTTTTCACAAATCAAATGAATCACATGCGCAACAAACAGTGCATGTGTAACGTGTGGATTTATCAAGAAATGAAATAGATCAATATTCACTATTATGAAAGAAATCCTCATGGTATGATGACCTTTAGAGAAATAGAAATGCGAAAGATAACTTATTATATGCAGGGATCAGAATTTCAATGAAAGAAATATAAGAATTTTATCTGGAATTTCATGTGATAATCATTGTTAGGTGACATTACCAAGGAATGTGAATAAAATGAAATAGGAAATTTGAAAAGATATGTGACTTCTTTTGCAGCGTCAATAATTATGATTCTGATTAGACTGTACACCGATGATTGTGGAATCTTGTTCCAACTTAAAGGGTTCTCGTTGCACGAGTTACGAGATAGATGATCAAACGAAATAATGTTTGATATCGGAAAAGAGATTCCTGATAAAGAAATCTAGACACATATGCTTGTGCTTTATTCCTAATTGGCTTTTGGAATTTCTTATAAATATACATATCTATATACTCATATATTTCACATGCTGTAATATACATACCCTTTATAAGGTCCATATATTTAACAGATTCATATTTCCAAACACCAGTCAGATATCAGATCATGATACTATTTAGGGAAATATTGTCACTTGTTTGACATATTATATACCCCGTCTTATCCGGTTCGCGCCGGAGAGGTAACCTCAGTATATCCGGACAAGCTGGAGAGTCTGCTACACCATACCCAGTCTTGCCGGAAAAATTTTCTATTTCCCATAAATAGTATCTTTTCAAGACTTTAAAAGTGCCTCTTTTATTAGGCTTTCATCTAGAATTAGGGAAATTTGTATTCCCTTAACATATTTTATTCTAGACCAAGTAATATCAATAAGCAATAATTACTATTAATTCTTGCTTATTTATCATATCTTGCAATATTCTAATTACCATTCTTATGGTATATCAAAACCCATCATACTTTATTTACACAAGTACTTAGCTTATCTCGAAGCTGATACTAAGGCATCTTTTCTTAAGTTCAAGTCTAAATGCTATAATGTGTGCTACCAGTTAATAGCAATCTCCTAACTCTTTTAGGTATTATTATCATAACACTTATAGGCTTAAAGCAGTGGCTCTGATACCACCTTCTGTCACGACCCCCGATCCACCCTGGACGGAATCGGGAGTCGCGAACAGCCCAGTGGTACCGGTGATTATTTTGAAAAATGTTGCAGTGGAAATTTAATCAGGACCGTGAGTTAGGAAAAATATCAGAGTTTAGAAAACACCGGATTTTATTTATTAAATAGATGGGATAAACCCATGTTTTACAATGGTAGCTTTAATAAAGATAAATTTGATTACATAAAACAATATTTCTTAATTTGATTTAATTAATAAAATAAGCCACTTCTTGAAGCCTTTTCAGTGCCGTATCCATCTCTTACTCCAATCTACTGTAATTACCTGAAACGCGTTTTAAAAAGGTTTTGTCAGCAGGAAATACTGGTGAGTTCATTCATTTTACTTAGAACATATTTGTTATAATTTACAGCATTAAGAGTTTTTACATTTGCTTCTTAAAGATTGGCAAAGACTTAATCACTGCAAAGTATAACTAGAAAACAGTGTTATAAATTACAGTATTAAGAGCGATTACAATGTTTCCAGATATCAAACAAACTACCTACAGTACTTGTCACTCGAACATCCATCGGTAGCCTCTTCGCCCGATGGTGTCTGTGACTATGGTCATATCACTCATTGGCTAACTCGTTGTCCAATAGTGACGGTTATCAAGTAATGTATACAAAACCCCACATACCGGCTATAACTTGGTGATTACATAAACTTAATCACTGTAATTATAACCTTTGAAAATAAACATGATTTCAAAAGTAATTTGATAAAAAGAGAATGACTCACATTATAACATCCAGATTCATACGGCAAAGTTTAGTCTATTGATTAGCCTTGTAACCTAGTGCACACGAACTAGGTAAGTAACTAATACAGCATTTACGATAACTCACGAGATTAAAACCCTCACAACGAATGACAAAGTGCAATACTTAAACATCCATCGGATTCACAACGAATGACAGAGTATTCCCCGAGTTCGGGTGGTACTCAAACATCCTGTCGGAATCACGACTAATGACAAAGCATAACCCAAGTTTGAGCAGCACTTAAACATCCATTGGATATTTTTAATCAATCGGACATTGAATTGTAGCAGCGATTGAGTTAATACCCGGTATCGTAGCAGTACCCCGCTATACTAATTAGTGATTTTGAGACTGTTTCTATTATAACTCAGCGCACAAATCGAATTTGAACGTCGAACAAACGCACAGAATCAAGTCCCAATGCCTGCTATTTATACACAAAATTTGACACGCTTACGGACCGTAAGCCTTATCCCTTACGGTCCGTAAGGGACACGAATTCACTATAGGGTGGCCACGTCCTGGACTAGCCTAGCTGAGTTGACAACTTCGAAAAATTCAAATTTGACAGCGTTTTATTTAGATAATCGTAACTAGGGTTTACCCCCCCTGAGTTTTAGGGGCCCTGATCCTGATTCCGATTGTTCTGAAAATTTTAGGGTTTGTGCAGAATCACTTGGGTGTCTCAATTAGGGTTTACTATTGAACTAAATATAATAATAAATAATAGTTTTGGTGAGAGTTGTTACACCAAGCAATCAATCCTCATCCTTTTTAACTATATACATTTTTAACTATATACCTTTGTAAATACCAAAACTTTGACGAGATTTTGAAAACTTGGAAGACACAAGGCCAAAAGAATCATTCAAAAACAAACGATAAATTTTCAAAATCATTTTGAAAAATCAAAGGGTTCAAAACCTTATAATAAATCATTTAAAAATAGATGATTGATTTTCAAAAATCGTTTTGGAAAATTGGGTTCTTGTTTTGGCAATCACCTAAGGATAGGTGAAGTGCATGTTTTAAGTTCTAAACACAAGATAGCTTGTGTTGGGGTCCTAGAAAGGTTATAGTCTAGGTCAAAGCATTACTAATAACCTAATTCCCTATAACCATTGGCTCTGATACCAACTCTTCTGTCACACCCCGACCACGTAAAACAGCAAATCGTGGAGGAAACGTCGGGGAGTGTTGTAACAGAATTATTGTTTCACAACCATGGAAATTAAAGTTATATTTTATTTATCACACAAGAGAGTTATATTGTCTTTAAACGAAAGAAACATAAATACACAACATTATTTAAACTAATCTTGCTTCTTTTATGTCACTAAGGCCCGAGTCCACCCTAGTGTATCCTGAGTCAAACCTATGCACCTGCTCCTGAAACATGTGAAAATAGGTACGTCAGCATAAAAATGCATGTGAGATACATAGGTTTTGTGAAAACAGGATTCATGACTTGAGTTTAAAGAAACTGTTTAATAAAAAGTAGTCATGAATCTTGTTGAGTGTTTTCTTTTATAAATCATTTGAAAAGCGATGATAAAATCAGATGATATATATATATATATATATATATATAAGAATAATGTATGGTTAAGTGAATAACCAAGTAAAATGAGTTTGTATAAATTAAGTTATTTGTAAAACAATGTTTATGTGAAAATGTGTTGTAAATGTAATATGTTTAAACTGAAATGGTTTAAATAACGCTACGATATGTAATACCATAAAAGCACTTATATATAGGAAGTACCAGCGGCGTATCCACCATGCTTTTATCGTATTACACGTCGCCTCGTTATATAAATCACTTACCCAAACAAACCACCAAGATGTAATGTTTAACAAAAGTAGAAATGTTTATTGTATAATCAAATGTCTATTGTCGAATGTAAATCATGTAATGTGTAAACAATGTTATGTATGGTAAGTAAAATGAGACTACTTAAACCACAAGTAAAAATGTACAAAACAAAGTATTTTGAATAATCAAAAGTCATGTTTTGCAAAATAACTGCATGTTTTACTGATACAAACACTTATGCGGTAAGTTAAACGTATACATTCAAGCCTTGAGACTGTAGGATAACCTTAGAGTAAAGGTTATCAAAAATGTTTTCGGATTCAGTCATTCCTTTCATCCAAACAAACCTAGGATGTCAGGAATGGGAGTTGTCAAGTCCTATGGTACCACTACTTACTACCGAGCGGCGTAGCTAATGTTAATGAACGTATTTTAGTTCGTTAAACAGACCAAATGTCATACCAAATGTAAACATGTTATGTAAAAACAATGCACTAAGTATGCTAAGTAAACATACAAAGCAGAAAAGTCATGTAAATCAATGTGCTAGCATGCTCAGTAAACATACATAGCAGAAATATAATGTAAAACAATGTGCTAGCATGCCAAGTAAACATACATAGCAAAAGAAGATGTAATGTAAATCAATGTGCTAGTATGCTAAGTAAACATACATAGCAAAACATAATGAAATCATGTAATATAAGTGTACTAATGAACATAACAAGCATATGATATGAAAACATGGAAAGCACGAAAGTAACAAGTAGGCACATGTGTTTCACCCCAAAACGTTTGAAAAACAGTAAAAGAGGGGTCTATGTACTCACTTGAGATTGCCTAGAAGTCCTTGAATAACAACCAAGCAATGCTAGAGATCACGGAATCAAACGACACCTAATATAGGTAACTATGTTAATAAACCGGACCTAAATCGGAGGATCGGATAGAATGAGGGTTCGTAAACCAAATGAGTATGGGAACTCATGTAATATGGTTTAACAAAGCCTACATTCTAAAACGGAACTTATCCTAACTGCTTATGACCCATTACGACCCGTTTAGGTAGATTATGCTACTTTAACGCGTCATTCGCGTAAAACGCGTTCGGACCGCCTAACTAGTCCTATGACAAGTAATATATGCCTTAACATGTCTAATATTGTTGCCAGATCAGTTTATATGTCAAAAGTTATGTTACATATGCTTAAAATGAATTTTGGCGTAAAAAGGGCATTTTGGTAATTTACCTAAGGCATATAAACTACCTATCATACAACTAACTAAACGAAGTGACCATAAGGTATAACCTCGGAAGGTTATTCCCTATACAACTATGGTCACCTAATGTGTTTGGTCGGATCCTAATGATCGACCAAACGGGTCGGGTTCGAAAGTATAAGCGGTTGTTTAGACCGCTTACCTTACGACCCTATATAAGCACTAAACCTAAAGTGACGAGCTAAACATGTTAAAACATGTTTAACGAATTTAGAAAACGGGTTTGATATCAAAACAAACGGTTTTGATACCCAAAAGTAGTTTGGTTACAAAATACGCAAGAATACGCATTTTGGCCGAAACTACGACTCGTCACTATGCCTAGATAACGTGGTAATCAGTAGGTATAGTCACTAGGGACTATAACCATCGTGATTACGCTCACATTATGAAGTTCAAACGAACTTCACGTTGACCATAAACTGGTCAATGTAGAAAGTCAAACAAAGTTTGACTTTAACGCTAAAAACGTAAAAGAACGAAAGAACACTTACAACGGGTCCAAGAACAGAAGTTTTAATCCGATTACTCTCAGGTATGAAGTAAATACTTCAACTTAGAGAGATGAAATCAGATCAATGTGGGTTGCAACAAATGAATGGGGGGTATTTATAGATTTCTTAGGACCGTTAAGATTGCTCATCGAAAACCGTGCCTCGATCTCATCCGTATATGTACACCCATGGTTTTGCAATACCATGGGCACATCAAAATGGCCCATAGTATCATAAAATACCATGTGCAAGAGTGTATAACAGCTGGAAACAGCTAAAAATGATTCTGTACAGATCTGGTAGATCCTCGCGGCCTGCGTAAGGGTCCTGTATGTGTTTACGCGGCCCGCCTGGGGCTCAGATCAGCAAAACAAGTTTCATAAATTGCAGTTTCAGTCCCTGCAGTGTTTTAAGCTTATTTCCGACTCATCTAAGGCCCGTTAAGCCAACTTTAAGGCCCTAAAATGATGCCTAAACATAGTGGACTTGAAACATGCTCAAAAATATCACGGATGACGGTTCGTTTGGTCGTACGGACGCGATATTCGCTTAATTACGACGAAATGCGCACGAATGCGAAAAACGATCCAAATCACGCGACGAATGGAATTTTCTCATGCCAAACACTAAAATAAAATATTTTAATGATTACATAAATTTTTGGATGTCCGGATGTATTCAGAACGTAAGATATGCGCGAAAATGCAAACTTATGCACTTTTTGACGCTTTTAGTCCCTGAATGACCAAAAAGTTTGTTTTAGCACACCGAACCCCTTAAAGCCTATTTCTAAGCTATTTTAAGGATATTTAGGGTGTGTTTAACTCATAGTCATGTTCCGGAATGTTCGTTACAGTACGAATCGGCATACTTTCGCAGTTTGTCGAATTTAGTCCCTATAAGCGAATAAACTTGATATTGCCATACCAAAGCCTTCAAAACTTATTTCTAAGTTATGTAAAGGTTATTTAAGGTATGTTAAGCATAAATTGATGTTTTGGAGTGTTTGTCGCATTAAACTGATTATGTTTACGCACCAGTTTGCGTATAACTCTCCAGAAAGCGATAGAGAGTTTGAAATTGAATAAAAAAAACATGAAAAATGTCAAACATAAATAAACAAATATTGGGGTCAAATAACTTTATTTCATTGATAGCTAAACTGTTTACAATGATTACAAGCACAGATGTCACAGGTGTGAATACCTGTGCTGCATATTCTAGTAGGGCTAGATAGTGAGGCACTACCCTCCGACTCTAGTGACTAAAATTTTGTGATGCCTTTCGTTATGCTATTTGAATGAGGGGGAAACTTTTAACGCAAGTTAAGAGGCACTGAGATGAGCATGCAAACTGCCTTATTATTATGGGTGCACACTTAATAATAACGTGGGGTGCATGTGAGTCCCAGTGAGGCTTAACGGGTGTGAAAAGGGTTTTGCCCTATTGTTTGGTGTAAACTGTGTAGTTTGTAGATGTCAACGTGAGGTTTGTCTCCTACCTTGTCTCGATTCCTAAACTTGTTCCCTTCTTATATAGAACCATGAGCAGACGAGGACACGGACGTGGTCACATTGCGATGACCCAGGCTAAGCTGACGAATCTGATTAATACGCGTGTGGCTGAGGCTCTGGCAGCCTACCAAGCTGGTACGATATGTGCCAATTACCCCTTTTACTCTTGTGTCGCGTACACGACTCTTACCCTTGTGTTGTATTTCTTTTCGTCTATTAGGTCAACACGTGCAGCAAAATCATAACAATCCACCTGCTTGTACGTTCAAGATGTTCATGGATTGTAAACCACAGACCTTCAGTGGGACTGAAGGGGCTGTAGGACTCCTGCGATGGTTTGAGAAGGCGGAGTTAGTGTTTGCGATGTGCAACTGTCCTGCTGGGGATAGAGTGAAGTATGCTACGGGCACACTCAAGGATGGTGCCCTGACATGGTGGAATGCCCAGGTTCAGCTGTTGGGCATCGAGGTGGCAAATGCCACTACTTGGGACAATTTCAAGGAACTGATAAGGGAGGAGTATTGTCCTCGTGATGAGATCCAGAAACTGGAGAATGAGTATTATGATCTGAAGATGGTGGGATCCAAGATTGAAGCATACGTGAAACGCTCTCATGAGTTGGCTATTATGTGCCCGAATTTGTCCCGACCTCCGCACCGGAGAATTGAGTTGTTCATCAAGGGATTACCTCCACGGGTGAAGGGTTTGGTTACTGAAGCAAACCTCGAAAACTTACCTCAGATTGCTCGTTTGGCTCATAAGATCACCGATCAGGAGGTGGAGTGTGGTTCACTACCACCGCGTGTTTCTGCCACAACTGCTGCTGCAACCACAGCTACTACGCCCGCTACTGATAACAAGCGAAAGTGGAATGATGCAGATAAGGCTACAAGCTCGAACCCGTCACAAAAGCGGCCAGACAATGGCAGCAATTGTAGCTTCAGTCAGTCTTCTGTCAATCAAAGCCTGGGCAACAGTTCGGGTCAGGGTTCTTACGCGGGGAAACTACCGAAGTGCAATAAGTGCAACTATCATCATCGGGGCCAGTGTACCCGAGTATGTCATAGTGTAACAAAGTGGGGTACATGGCCAGGGATTGTAGAGTTTCACTCCCGAATCAGCAGCAGCACACCCCGCAGCAGCAACAGCCTCAGCAGCAGGATAGGCAACAACCCCAGCAAAACCGTGGAAATCGTAAGGGATGCTTTCAATGTGGAGCTGAGGGCCACATCAGGAGAGACTGCCCTCAGCTAAATCAGAATGTTGGTGGTAACAACCATGGGAACAACAACAACGGGAACAACAATGGGGGAAATGGTGGAAATGGCGCGCAGGAGAGAGTGTTCACTATTGGAGCTGGGGAAGCTCGTAACGATGGCAATGTTGTGACTGGTACGTTTTCTGTGAACAATCTGATTGCTTCTATTTTA
>JARYGA010008431.1:0-59761 GCA_030545235.1 Helianthus tuberosus | reverse complement strand
GTTGATTGTCCGATGTTTCCGTTAAATGCCTAATGTTGACCAATATGCCCATTTGACCTTAAAACGAGAATTTTGGAAATGTGAGAGGACAATAGTCTTTGTTACTGATTTATAAATATGTCCCTAAAATTTCACATCAGTTGGAGGTCTAGATTAGGAGTTATGCTCAATAGCGTAATTAGAAGGCCTTTTATTAATTAAACGGCGTAATTAGCAAAAAGCCTATCTAAACCAAATTTTTGACACCAAAACTTTTAGCCACTGATGTAATATAATATTTTGGGATTTTTAATTATTTTTTAACTGATCATAACCTAAGGTTATTGCCTTGATTCGGTAATTACCGATTATACCCTTTCCGTTTATAAAATGAGTTTTACACGACATTTTGATGCCAAATCTTTTGCCACTGATTTTATATGATAAAATAAGTATTTTGAACTTTATAACCTGATCAGGAAACTAAGATTCCTGTTATAACCCAAAAATCGCTTTAAACGACACTTTACGCGTATTAAACACATAGTATGGGTTTAAAAACCATTTTGTCATATAAGACTTATCACCAACTGATATAACCTATTAAATTAAGTTGTTTTACCGATTATCTCAGACCTGAATCTCAGAATTATAATTAATCTCTTTTATAATCTTTTAAATGACCAAAATACCCCTACGGGGCTTAAATTGAGATTAAACTCGTTTTTGGCATAATGGAAGGTATCATACTGATATCACAACATATTTAAAGCATATTAACTTAGGAAACCTCGCGTTCGGTTCGGTTTATGTAACTAGTTTGCATAAATTAGCCGAAACGGGTCGAACCTTATCATTTTTATCTCAAAATCCAGAATGTGTTTAGTTTACCCATATTATACAAGTCTTCAAACTTCTCGGGTCTAAATCACATTCTATTCCGGTCTTCGCTTAATCATGCGTTCGAACCGTATCTTCCTTTAAAACTAACCGGTCTAAGTTTAGGCTTAATTAAAGACCCGTTAGGATTCTAATAGGTTATTATAAACCTTCGTTCCAGAATAGGAGACCCGGTAAAAGCTACGTGCACTTGCTTGTTGTGATTATTACTTGCAAAGGTAAATACTTTTAACTTATTTTCCCTATACGGGCTTGGGGTATGGTATATAAAATACCGCTTGGTCGGGTATATAAAATGGAGGTTAATTCATTGAAATGACCCGTTTAAATTGTTTTGTTGCTTAAAGCCTTTGGGGGGTTAATGACCATGTCCCGGATATCCTTGGCATTATTTTACGAAATGGCCACGACCTAACCACGGGGTGTAGGCGTACACCCGACGGTGCATAAATAAATAATAAGGTATAACCGCCGGTTTCGGGAATAAACCGCCGCGGGACTATATCATGTGGTGTGTCTATTAAACTCTAACCCGGTGTAAACCCGGGCTATTGAACGCATAAGAAACATGTAATTCTTTTACAAGATTATATTCAAATAATTATCCCAAGTTATAAAATGTTTGTGCCTCGTGCATTCAAATCAACTTTCTAAACCTTTTCAAAATGAGTCAGTTGATTGTATTTACCAGTGTAAACTAACGTATTTTCCCAAAAAGATTAAGTGCATGTACTACTCGAAATAGGCTAGCTTTCTCCTTAGCATCAATAAGAGTCTCGCAAGCTTGGATGCATTTCAGTCTGTTGAACAATGTTTCTTTTTATTTGATCCACCTGTGGATTATTTTCAACTATTTTGTGATACTTAATATTACAATTTTATTCGGTTGAAATGAATCTATCTTTTGCTTCCGCTGTGCAATTAAATATTGTGTTGTTTGACTATAATGATATCAACTACGTCACGATACTCCCCCACCGGGTCCACCGGGCCCACCGGTAATACGTGGAAATATCGGGGTGTGACAGGTTGGTATCAGAGCCAACACTGAGTGAATTAAATACTAGCCTTTTGTGTTTAATCTCAGTTACACAATTGCACATTCCTAAATTTTAGAGTCTAGACAAAGAACTTAGGACTAATCCAAATTGTTTTAATTTTAACTTTGTGCTTTATATTTCTTTGTTGTATCTTTCATTTGTTGTAACAGGAAATATGCCACCGAGGTTCCGAAGAGGAGGACGGGTTAAGGGGCCAATCAACGCCCCCAACGATCACGAAGCCGGGCCTTCACATCGGCGAACCCCTTCTGCTACCATGAGTGCCGATCCTCAAAGAAACCGGAGGACCTATTTGGAGCCCGCTAGGCGATCTGCCTCGTATAGCTTAACGCCTCCCTATCGTCACTCCTTTGGGCCGCAATCAGAGAACGAGCCCGAAGACTCACGCCACTCCTTCTTGCCGTTACAGCGATCCCTTTCGTACCATTCCTTTGGCGACCCCACTCCTGTCTTCTAGGGCCGGTTCAACCCGGCAAACTATATTGAAGAACCAGTGGGTTTTAACCCACTAGGACCTGAAGACCATTTCTTAGGAGACCATGCAATGGATATAGATGAAGACACGGATCCCGTTGAACCACCTTCTGGGACACCTACTCACCCCATCGAGATCTCTGATGGGTCATCCTTCCATGGATCACCTTACCGTGGCCCAGACAGCTACCAGGCGAGATTTAACTAGTATGAATGGTACTTTACACCCTCTCACCATTCATCGCCTCATGAGCAGCAGCAGCAGCATGATCCCTCTAAGGATTCACGTTTCGTGGCAGTCACGCCACCGCCACCACCACCGCCAGTTCATCAAGCACCTCTAGAACCACCAAGGCATAGAAGAACAGGCGCACGAATATTCGTGCGAGAAGGGGGTTTTCACTTTAGCACCCCCCATCACTCAAGTGGCAGTCACTATCCGCCACTGCATGAAGACCCACAAATGGGTGGGCCTTCAAACCCAGTTTCAGAGGTGGATTCTGCACCTATTGAGCCGCCACCAGTGGGTTTTGGTAACCCGATTCCTACGTACGCCGGTTCAACGGCGTACAATCCATTTGAGTAGCCGGCTCACACTAACTACAACTATGCTGAAGCCGACCCATATCTCGTAGCAGCTAACTACAACGCCCTTCATCCTGAAGGACCTTATGGAGCCCCCTAGGGGTGGGATACCCAACTCATGGGTATCAAATACCTGCTCGACCACCGATTCAGCACTAGCCGCAGCCACCACGGTTTTCCCCACCGGAACAGGAGGAAATCCTCCACAAGCTAAACAGGGTGGAACGAGAGTTTCAGGAAGAGCGTAGGAACAACCGGGGATTTCTCAAGGGCCTGGCAAGCTTGTTAAAAGGAAAGAAGAAGAGGGATCATTGAATCCCTATATGTATTGTTGTATTTCCTTATTTCAATCAAGTCCCTGCGTGTACATTTATCTATGTACTTAGTCCCTGCGTGGACTTGTCTTTCTTTAGTCCCTGCGTGGACTTGTCTTTTTAGTCCCTGCGTGGACACCTATCTTAGTAATCAGTCCCTGCGAGGACTTGTATTATCAGTTTAGCCCCTGCGTGGGCAAGTTATTTCTGTTAAAAGTCTCGTTTAGGGCAATGTGTACTCCTTTTAATGTTAATGGAATGTTAAGTTTTAAAAATTTCATTTTTATCATTATATGCATAATATATTATACATGAAATAAATAAATTAAAAATCATTCCTTTTAAAAATAATCTGCCTATTAAATATTGAATAAGAATCTTAAAGGTGTAACCTAGCCTGCATGTCATTAAAAGGCTTGGACAAAATGGTAAGACCTGTTTAAAAAGATTCAAATCCCTGTTAACATCTAAAAACATGTTAACGCTCCTGGCAGACGTGATTCGTTAAAATCACACACCTCATTCTTATAATAGGATTCTTCAAAAGATTCCTATCCTAACCTGATGATCTATAAATCATGGGTTTAAACCATCAATTAAGATGACCATATATTAAACATCCATAGGTAATGTAGTGCCTACGGGCCATACTCATTGTCATATAAGACAAAAGATAGTAGTAGTCTACGAATCCCTGTCAGAAAAAGGTAAAGAACTATGTTCAAACCTTAATGCCTCGATTCTTTGAAATCATGGCTTATGATTTAGAATGTCCCTGTGACTAGGTCTTTTGTGCCACTAATAATACTGTTATTGTTTTATAATTAGGACAAATTATAATAAAAATCCTAAATAAATATGATTAACAAATTAACCAAATATGGTCTATGTTTACCATGGTTAATGAATTGCCATAAAAGACAATTCCATAATAAACTCCCAAATAAATTATTGTCAATATCTTATGTAACAGTTCAAACTACATGGCTGACTCGGATGAGATCAACAGTCACCCAAGGGAGGATCATGATAATACCCGAATTAACGTAGCGGGTGCAGAACTGCAGGCAATGATAGACAATGCCATTACTCAAGCTTTGGATAGACAGTTCCATGAATCCAGTGGTACCCATGTAAGGACCCAATCTGCACCACACTCTAAACCACCCTCTAAAACTCACACTGATCATAACAGTAATTCCCATCACTCATCAAACCAAAGGAGTGTTCCATCTCAAAGGATCGTACTGAATCAAGGACCCCGTGATAAGGGTTGCTCCTATAAGTATTTTGTTTCATGCAAACCCAGGGACTTCACTGGGGAAAAAGAAGCTATAGACTGCATGACATGGTTGGATGAAATGGACACTGTGGTAGATATCAGTGGTTGCGCTAATAAGGATGTAGTGAAATTCGTGTCTCAGTCATTCAAGGGTGAGGCATTAGCTTGGTGGAGGTCTTTGATCCAAGCTACAGGGAAAATCCCATTGTACAATATGAATTGGGAACAGTTTGAGTCATTGATCAAGGAGAACTACTGCCCTCAGCATGAGGTTGAGAAGATTGAAGCTGATTTCTTGTCTCTGGTTATGAAAAACCTCGATTGTCAAGCCTACCTTACAAGCTTCAACACCATGTCAAGGTTGGTTCCTTATCTTGTGACACCGGAACCCAAGAGGATAGCTCGATTCATCGGGGGTATAGCCCCAGAAGTTAAGGCCAGTGTGAAAGCCTCTAGACCAGCTACCTTCCGGTCTGCAGCTGATATAGCATTATCTCTTACTCTGGACGCGGTCAGGCAGAGATCGCTGAGAAACACTGATGCTGAGAAAAGGAAGCGTGAGGGTGATAGCTCACCACGATCGGATAAGAGACATACGGGAAACAATGACAACAAAAAGGGTTCTGGATCTAAGAAAGATGGTCATCAGTCGGGTGATAAGCCCAAATGTAAGATCTGCAAGAAACAGCACTTCGGGAAGTGCAGATATGAGTCGTAATCCCAGTCACAGCCAAGGTCATGTGGGATTTGCAAGTCTTCTGAGCACAAGACCCTAGACTGTAAGAAAATTAAGGATGCTACGTGTTATAGCTGCAATGAAAAAGGGCATATCAAGTCCAACTGCCCAAAGCTTGCAAAGAAGACTGAGGATGGGAAAAAGACCAATGCAAGGGTCTTCCGGATGGATGCAAAGGAAGCTATTCAGGACGACAATGTGATCACATGTACCTTCCTCATAAATGATGTTTATGCAAGAGTGCTATTCGATTCAGGAGCTGATAAATCATTTGTAGATAATAAGTTTTGTAAGTTACTGAATTTACCTGTTAAAACCCCAAGTGTGAAATATGAGGTGGAATTAGCCGATGGAACCATAGAAACAGCGTCAACCATGTTAGATGGATGTGTTATATCCATTAGGAACCACTCTTTTCCATTGTCTTTACTTCCTTTGAAATTAGCCGGTTTCGATATAGTAATAGGCATGGATTGGTTGTCTCGCAACCAAGCCCAGATCGTTTGTGATAAGAAGCAAGTGGTTGTCAGAACTCCTCATGGTGAGCCTTTGACAATCCAAGGAGATACTAAGTACGGAATGCCTGAGAAAGTGTCCATGCTCAAGGCATCAAGGTGTTTGATGAAGGGTTGTGTTATCTACATGGCACAAGTAACCCTTGATGAACCAAAGCCTAAGATCGAAGACATACCCATTATCTCTGAATATCCAGACGTATTCCCTGAAGAACTACCTAGTTTACCCCCAGATAGGCAAGTGGAGTTCAGGATTGACATTATTCCTGGAGCAGCACCTGTTGCAAGAGCGCCTTACAGATTGGCACCAACGGAGATGAAAGAGTTGAGAACTCAACTGGATGATTTGTTAAGCAAAGGATTTATTAGACCTAGCTCATCTCCTTGGGGAGCACCAATCCTGTTTGTGAAGAAAAAGGATGGGTCGATGCGTCTGTGCATCGATTATCGAGAACTTAACAAAGTTACTATTAAGAATCGGTATCCATTACCCAGGATCGACGACTTGTTCGATCAGCTTCAAGGAGCGAGTTACTTTTCCAAGATCGACTTAAGGTCAGGATATCATCAACTGAAAGTCAAGGATGAAGATGTACATAAGACTGCATTTAGGACTCGTTATGGTCATTACGAGTTCTTAGTGATGCCTTTTGGACTCACTAATGCACCAGCCGCATTCATGGATCTCATGAACCGCGTCTGCAAGCCCTATATGGATAAATTTATCATCGTCTTCATCGATGATATTCTTATTTACTCCAAGAATCAAGCTGACCATGAGAAGCACCTCCATTGCATTCTGAAACTGCTTCATCGAGAAAAGCTCTACGCCAAATTCTCTAAGTGTGAATTTTGGCTTCGTGAAGTCCAATTTCTTGGACATGTGGTTAGTGAACACGGAATCCAGGTAGATCCCGCTAAGGTTGAAGCTGTCATGAATTGGCAAGAGCCGAAGACGCCCACAGAGATTCGCAGTTTCTTGGGATTGGCAGGATATTACAGGCGTTTTATTGAAAATTTTTCAAGGATTCCTGCACCCCTAACTTCTTTAACTAGGAAGAATATTAAGTTCGACTGGGGACCGAAGCAACAAGAATCCTTTGATATCCTTAAGCAGAAGCTAAGCAATGCACCTGTGTTGACATTGCCTGATGGAATAGAAGAGTTTGTGGTATATTGTGATGCATCACACACCGGGATGGGATGTTTGCTTATGCAGAAAGGCAAAGTTATTGCCTATGCTTCACGTCAGTTAAAGGTGCATGAAAAGAATTACACCACCCACGACTTGGAGTTGGGTGCCGTTGTATTTGCACTGAAGCTATGGAGGCACTATTTATATGGTATCAAGTGTGTGATCTATTCTGATCACAAGAGCCTCCAGCACCTGTTTAACCAAAAGGATTTGAACATGAGTCAACGACGTTGGATGGAAACTTTGAATGATTATTACTGTGAGATAAGATACCATCCCGGCAAGGCGAATGTAGTCGCCGATGCCTTGAGTTGAAAGGAAATAGTAAAGCCTATAAGAATCAATGCCAAGAGCATTGAGATAAAGAATAGTTTGAATGAAAGGTTGTTAGCTGCGCGGAAGGAAGCTGTGCTGGAAGCTAACTATCCTGACGAAAAGCTAGGAGTAACTGAAGAACAGTTATCCTATGGCAAGGACGGAATCCTGAGATTAAATGGACGAATATGGGTTCCTGTTTATGGAGGACTTCGGGATGTTATCCTCCAGGAAGCCCACAGTTCTAAATACTCCGTTCATCCTGGAGCTGACAAGATGTACCAGGATCTGAAAGCAAATTTTTGGTGGATAGGCTTAAAGAAGTCTATAGCTGCCTATGTAGCTAAATGTTTGACGTGTGCGCAAGTCAAAGCTGAACATCAGAAGCCGCCAGGTTTGCTACAACAGCCTGAACTTCCCACGTGGAAGTGGGAAATGGTGACAATGGATTTCATCACCAAGTTGCCAAAGACAAAGAAAGGAAATGATACTATCTGGGTGATAGTAGATAGACTGACTAAGTCAGCACATTTCCTACCCATTAAGGAGACCTATAGCTCCGACATGTTAGCCCAATTGTACGTAGATAAGATTGTATCTCTGCATGGCGTACCAGTGTCTATTATCTCTGACAGAGATACTAGATACACATCACATTTTTGGAAAAGTTTCCAACAATCTTTGGGCACGCGCTTAAATTTTAGTACGGCTTACCATCCTCAGACGGACGGGCAGAGTGAGCGTACAATCCAAACATTGGAAGACATGCTTCGTGCATGTGTGATTGACTTAGGTGGTAGTTGGGATAACCACCTGCCATTAATCGAGTTCTCGTATAACAATAGCTATCATACCAGCATTAAGGTTGCGCCTTTCGAGGCCTTGTACGGTAGAAAGTGCAGAACGCCCGTTTGTTGGGCGGAAGTTGGAGATGTCCAACTGACAGGACCTGAAATAGTCCTGGAGACGACAGATAAGATTGTGCAGATACGCGATCATCTCAAAGCTGCCAGGGATAGGCAGAAAAGCTACGCGGACTTAAGGTGTAAACCTCTAAAGTTTGAGGTTGGTGATAAAGTACTACTTAAGGTATCACCCTGGAAAGGGGTAATGCGATTTGGTAAGAAAGGTAAGTTAAGCCCGAGATACATAGGACCATTCGAGATCATCTAATGTGTCGGATCAGTTGCTTATAAGCTAAATTTGCCTGAAGAGCTCAGTGGTATTCATAACGTATTCCACATCTGCAATCTGAAGAAATGTCTAGCTGATGAATCACTAGTCATACCACATACAGATGTGCACATTGACGAGAGCTTAAAGTTTCTTGAAAAACCTTTGTCGATTGAGGATCGACGGGTTAAGAAGCTTCGAAGGAAGCATGTACCGATCGTAAAAATTAAATGGGATGCCCGTAGAGGTCCCGAGTACAAGTGGGAGGTAGAGTCCACAATGAAAGAAAAGTACCCTCATTTGTTTCAGTAAATCTCGAGGTCGAGATTTCTTTTAAGGGGGTGAGGATGTAACACCTCGTAATTTCATGTCCAATATAATATCGACACATGTCATTAACTTTAAACGTGTAAAGGATTACTGTAGAAGGACTAAAGTTGACAAACAAGGAAAGTATGTGAATATAAGGGTTCAAAATGTCAACAATGAATAAATATACTTTACAATAACCCTACATGATGTTTATACCCTTAAACGAACGAATCATGGATCATACGAAACTAATTGTGAAAGAAAGTGAGAGATTACAAACTACAGGGGTTAAATGTGTCAACATGTTTAAGGTATACCTCTGAGTGACCTTTTAGCAAACCCGAAGCTTTGTAACGATTAATTATGCTCACTAGAATGCATGATAAAAATTTCACCAAGTTTTGTTATCGTATGAGAAAGTTATGGTAAAATTCGTATGCGAAGGGTTAAAAGCGTCAACATTGAAATTTATGACTTTCGTGTGATAAAAAGTTAACCAAGGAATTAACAAAGTTGGTATAAGTCTTGAAGCCCTTAGAAATCAATTTAGAGGGCTCAAGGTGCCAAACAAGAAGTTAAAACAACTTTTAGGAGGACCGGGGGCCAAAAATGCAATAATAGAAAACTTGTTGACCTGACACCAGGTCTCACACGGGGCGCGTAAGACTTGCCCAAGGTCTAACGCAGGCCGCCTCAGCCTCCCAGATACAGAAACTTTGGACAGGTGTCTATCCAGCCCGTTTAACCGACTTAAAACACTTGTTTGCAATACCATGTGTTGCACAAAAGGGTTTTTAGGCTCTAGGGACACTTGTGATTGATCAGGGATCCAACATAGACTTGTTTGGCATCATCTTGTTCAATCAAAGTGCATATATAAAGGGTGCTTGTTTGCAACTTTTGATCATTCAATCATAACTTCATTCCTGGAACTTCCTAGAGCACAAGACCACCTCCTAAGCATCTCTAGTCATAAATAGGACCTTGGTAAGTATCCTTAACCTTCCTTAATCATGTTTTACTTAGTTTATAGCTTAAAAGTCAAACCATCATAATTAAGGTTTGACTTAACGATTAATCACTAATGGTCCAGTAATTAGTCAAATTGAAAGCAGTTATAAGTTGGTAATTATGTGGGCTTTAAACCCTTAAAAGGGCACCCTCTGATTCCCGCTCTAACTATGTCAAATGTCGGATCAAACTTAATCTGAAAAAGTCAACTGAATCTTAATTTTCAATTTAACGCATAATTAGCAATGTAGGAGACGTGTAACCTGTTTTACCACTCATATAACTTGGTAATCAATGCAAGAACATGTCTAAGTATGTCCGACCCGACAATTTTCAGTTTAGGATCGGTTCGGAACCGAAAGTCGCATAAATTGACCATTGCTTTGACTTCCAGTTCTGACCCATATTAGCATGATTTAGAAATGCATTAGAGCTTCGTTAGGACCAGCTTGTATGATAGTATAACCCTCTGCGTTTATAGTATTTAACTCGTTGATTGTCCGATGTTTCCGTTAAATGCCTAATGTTGACCAATATGCCCATTTGACCTTAAAACGAGAATTTTGGAAATGTGAGAGGACAATAGTCTTTGTTACTGATTTATAAACATGTCCCTAAAATTTCACATCAGTTGGAGGTCTAGATTAGGAGTTATGCTCAATAGCGTAACTAGAAGGCCTTTTATTAATTAAACGGCGTAATTAGCATAAAGCCTATCTAAACCAAATTTTTGACACCAAACCTTTTACCCACTGATGTAATATAATATTTTGGGATTTTTGAAGATTTTTAGTTATTTTTAAGCTGATCATAACCTAAGGTTATTGCCTTGATTCGGTAATTACCGATTATACCCTTTCCGTTTATAAAATGAGTTTTACATGACATTTTGATACCAAATCTTTTGCCACTGATTTTATATGATAAAAGAAGTATTTTGAACTTGATAACCTGATCAGGAAACTAAGATTCCTGTTATAACCCGGAAATCGCTTTAAACGACTCTTTACGCGTATTAAACACATAGTATGGGTTTAAAAACCATTTTGTCATATAAGACTTATCACCAACTGATATAACCTATTAAATTAAGTTGTTTTACTGATTATCTCAGACCTGAATCTCAGAATTATAATTAATCTCTTTTATAATCTTTTAAATGACCAAAATACCCCTACGGGGCTTAAATTGAGATTAAACTCGTTTTGGGCATAATGGAAGGTATCCTACTGATATCACAACATATTTAAAGCATATTAACTTAAGAAACCTGTTCGTGACTCTTTCAGTTACCCGTTACGCGTTATTCGCGTTCGGTTCGGTTTATATAATTAGTTTGCACAAATTAGCCGAAACGGGTCGAACCTTATCATTTTTATCTCAAAATCCAGAATGTGTTTAGTTTACCCATATTATACAAATCTTCAAAATTTTCGGGTCTAAATCACATTCTATTCCGGTCTTCGCTTAATCATGCTCGAACCGTATCTTCCTTTAAAACTAACCGATCTATGTTTTGGCTTAATTAAAGACCCGTTAGGATTCTAATAGGTTATTATAAACCTTCGTTCCAGAATAGGAGACCTGGTAAAAGCTACGTGCACTTGCTTGTTGTGATTATTATTTGCAAAGGTAAATACTTTTAACTTATTTTAATTATACGGGCTTGGGGTATGGTATATAAAATACCGCTTGGTCGGGCATTGAATCTTTAAACAAATGGAGGTTAATTCATTGAAATGACCCGTTTAAATTGTTTTGTTGCTTAAAGCCTTTGGGGGGTTAATGACCATGTCCCGGATATCCTTGGCATCATTTTACGAAATGGTTACGACCTAAGCACGGGGTGTAGGCGTACACCCGACGTTGCATCAATAAATAATAAGGTATAACCGCCGGTTTCGGGATTAAACCGCCGCGGGACTATATCATGTGGTGTGTCTATTAAACTCTAACCCGGTGTAAACCCGGGCTACTGAACGCATAAGAAACATGTAATTCTTTTACAAGATTATATTCAAATAATTATCCCAAGTTATAAAATGTTTGTGCCTCGTGCATTTAAATCAACTTTCTAAACCTTTTCAAAATGAGTCAGTTGATTGTATTTACCAGTGTAAACTGTCGTATTTTCCCAAAAAGATTAAGTGCGGGTACTACTCGAAATAGGCTAGCTTTCTCCTTAGCATCAATAAGAGTCTCGCAAGCTTGGATGCATTTCAGTCTGTTGAACAATTTTTCTTTTTATTTGATCCACCTGTGGATTATTTTCAACTATTTTGTGATACTTAATATTAAAATTTTATTCGGTTGAAATGAATCTATCTTTTGCTTCCGCTGTGCAATTAAATATTGTCTTGTTTGACTATAATGATATCAACTACGTCACGATACTCCCCCATCGGGCCCACCGGTAATACGTGGAAATATCGGGGTGTGACAAGCATGGATAAGGACACCACAGTCGGAAGAAGAAATGGCGGAAATGCAGGTTATGTATACATTTCTAAATCAGCAAAAGATGACAGAATCCAGGGATGTGTGGCAGTGGAAGGATGAACCGGAACCTCGTGATAAGAACATGGGACCATACCACAACTGTATCTTTTAGCCCTTTTTAGACCTTGCATGGCAGCGCACTAGTCTTACAAAGAGTTCAGAAGAAAGACAGCAAATAACACCCGCGCGCCAAAAGGAAGTAAATAAACCCTTGCGCCTTCCTCCATAACAAACAAAGGATAAGAATCCTAGTTTAAACACTTCCGCTTAAATAATACTCAGACTTGGATATTATTTACTGCACTGATACCACACGATAAGGAGTCACACCGGATTATGGCAATTACCTTCTAGAACACTCAATCGTGCACCACCAGACGGTTATAACCGTCTGGGACACGTGTCATCATCCCAGGCTACCCTGAAATCACGATGATGGCATGGAATTGGAGAGAAACCTCCACTTGCCCACTTTCCACGTGGCAATTCCCCAGCGTTGATCTAAACAGTGATCCGTGTGCTCCCACATCAGATCAAGAAGATTAACGGAAGGAGAAATAACCGCTTACGGAGTTAGCATCTTCCGTCAACATTTCAATAACGAGTTTTCCCGCCCAAATTCCCGGCTATAAATATGAGAATAAATCAGGTATGAACTTCAAGTTACACTCACTTCACCAATACTTCTTCTTCTTCATAAACACATACTTATTCTCACGCCGGAGTCGGGTTACGGAGAGAACCTCCCTTTTCCCCGTAACGAGGCTAACGGTGTTCTGTTTTGCAGTGTTCACCGGAGAAGAAGACCAGTCCCTTCTAATCAAACGAGAGAGAACCACCCTTTTATGCAGAACTTAACCCCCTGGATAATTTGATTCCGGTCATTTATCCAGTGTTTCTTCATTGGCGCCCACTGTTTTCTCTGTTTCATCCGTTTTCTCTCGTTTTTTTTATACTCTGTTGATTCCATTTGAACATGGAAGAAACTTTGTCTCATCAGCAAACTGGCCCTCGGCCGAATTTCGTTAACAATACCCAGGTTGAGGGTATTGTAGAAGAAGCCTCGGATGACAATGAAGCACAGTTCAATCATCCGAATGAACCTATCACCCCAGGGGTACAGCCGGAGATCCCTGTTAGCTCAATTTTACCCCCAGGGGAGACCCCAATCTCCTGGTATGTCAGATCTTAGGGGGCATTAAATGTTGTGTACACACAGCTATGTGCACAAACTGCTCCCCAAACTCAATCACGAAGGCATATATCTCATGCTAGGGCACCGTCAGCACCTCATGTTTCTCAACATGATGGACCATCCCGAGTTCAGATCGAAGACACAGAGGTTCACTCTAGATCTCCATCGAGATACGAATACACTCTATCAGAAAATCGTCAAAGAGAGTATCGAGATGAATCACACTCTCGTAGAAGACCATCAGTTCACACCTGGTTGGGTTCTCAATGGAACACCCACACCAGTGAATATGATCCAACTTACCGCCCTACTGAAGGAGAAAGTGCCAGTGTGTTCAGTCGGTTACAACCGAATTACAACAAGTGTAGACCCCGCGTGGTTTACAATCCTGAGGCTGAGCACAATTATGATTTGGTCTATCGCCCTGCTGAAGCGGCGGAGAATTCAAAATTTACAAGAGAAGTTGCTCTAGCTCCGCTAGAGAAAGCAAAGCTCCCATCTAATGTGGGTAAGTTCAACGGAATGACAGACCCTGACGATCACCTGCGAGTCTTCACAAGCGCAGGGTTGGTAGGAGGCTGGACCCTACCAATGTGGTGCCACCTTTTCGTACAAACCCTTACAGGCGCTGCAAGAATCTGGTTTGACAACTTGCCCGTTGGAAAAATCAAGTCGTGGAAAGATTTGCGTGAGAAGTTTCTGGTTCATTTCAGCCAGCAAAGGCGATCCATACGCGACACAGCGGATGTGATGAACATCTGGCGTCATGATGATGAAAGTCTGGAAGACTTCATCACCCGTTATAACAAAGAGGTACTCGAGATCGGGGACGTCCAGGAGCAGCTGATTCGCGCCCAATTTAAATATGCAGTCAGGTGTGATGATATGATAAAAGTCCTGTCTGGGACAGAGGGACTCCCGAAGAGCTGGGAAAAAGTGATGGCGGCGGCTAAGGTCTACGCCCAAACAGAAAAGAATCTCACTACCAACAGGCCCCCACCACCGCACAACCGACCCTCGGATTTAGGCTCAAGTGGCGGGAAGAGATTTAAGAAAGGGTGGCGCGATTCTAGCTCAGGGAACTATTTATCCGAGGATGCTCGAGCCACAATCAATAAACTTGCCGCGCAAAGAGAAGCCAAACAAGAGAACAGGGAGAGACAATGGACTCCTTTAACCAAAACTCCCGCGGAAGTTTTAAGCACGGAGGATTATCAGTTTAAACCTCCACCACCCATGAAGAACAAACGTGGACAGGACCCAGCTCAGTATTGTGATTACCACAAGGACAGTGGTCATACCACCAATAATTGCATCTCCTTGCGCACCGAGATAGAAAAGGCGCTTAAAAGTGGTCAGCTCACTCACCTACTACAAAACGTGCGCAAGGACATAAAACAAATCACCCGGGGCGAAGAAGGCCCGAGCAAGAAAGCGAAAACTTAAACTCTATGATCTCCTCGCAGAATGGAACAGACTCTACAGTTTATCAAGTTTAAGCAGGAAATAGAGTGTAAGTTAAGTCTCGTGTATTTATTTTAATAGACTTTGTAACGGCCTCTGCGCCTTATCCCGAAATAAACAACAAAGTTCTATTATTCTTGTGTTTTTCTTACAAAGTGCATGCAATTTCTTTTGGTAAGCGCAAAAACATTATGGTAAATATAATACAAAGTCTCATGAACGGTCAGTGATTACATCACACAAGATGTTGGGATTGAACCCTATCAGAGGAACAGATAATTAAAGCCAAAACTGGATCAGAGCAGTGGATCCAGAATAAGCAGACGTTTACAGATTAGTTCATGCAAATCTCTCCCCTTGAAAGTGGCTTTGTATCTGCTGATCTCCTATCTACTGATCTTATCAAGTGCTGTTCCACAACTGCTGGCTTGCATCTACTGCCAAGTGTTAAAGACTGATAGAAGACCAAAGCTCTGCTGACTTAATCTACTGCCTTGAGTCAAGTACTGCTGATCCGGACAAGCATTGCTGGGTTCACAGCAGTGGAAGGATGCAGCAGCGGTTTATGTGTCTTTTATGTATTAGATTGTAATAGCAGTAGTTAGTACATCAGTGTTTGTATAGATCAGAGGTTAGAGTTTGTTAGGAGGTTAGATGTCACTTTCATGGTGACGTCAGCTAAGATGCTCAGTGGTTTGCAAGTGCCTATAAATAGTTCAGTACTTTGTACTGTTCTATTAGCTCTTTCACTACATCGTCTTCTTTGCACGAACAAACTACTGAGCTCTGGCTGAGGGGGAGTTTGCATTCATACATCATCATTGTAATCGTTGTTGAAATAAATTCAATCTTTCGGTTCATTGTGTAAAGATGTTTGATAAAAGTATTACTCTCGTTTGATTGTATGCAAAGTTTGCTTTCATCTTATTTCCGCTGCACAACTCTTTCATTTTCATCTTAATTTCAAACAAAAGTACAATCAAAAAGAAACTCAGATCCAACAATTGGTATCAGAGCTTGGACAGTCAAATTTGATTTAACAATCATTTTGACGTAAATAGTTCAGCTCATAACAGTTGATACTGATCGTTTGTTCGTCCGTTGAAAAACAGAGCAAGGATTAATCACCATTAAAGTTGATTTCTCAGTGTCTGTAAAACAACAAGAATGACGTCACAATCTCAGGATGATAAAAACAACATCGGCTCGCTTTTTAAACCACCCATGCTTAAAAGAAATGAGTACAACATCTGGCAGAGGAGGATGGGTCACATCCTCGCTCAACAAAGCACAGGTTGTTGGAAGTCTGTCATTTATGGTCCCCATGTTCCTTCAGTGCCAAGCGCTGAAGATGCTAAAAAGTTCGTTCCAAAACCAGTTGAAAATTATACCGAAACCGACTTTCAAAAGATCGAACTAGATGCTAAAGCGTTTAGCATCGTAGCATCTGCGCTGCCCAATGAGATATATGCTGGACTGTTACATTGTAACAGTGCCAAAGAGTTATGGGACGCACTTAAGGAACAATTTGGGGGAACTGAGGAAGTAATAGAAAACAATAGGGAAATCCTGAACCAACAGTATGAAACATTTTGCTACGTTAAAGGTGAATCACTAACGCAACAATTTGAGCGTTTCAGCTGTCTCATCAGTGAACTGAGGCTTGTTAACACAACTTTTACAAACTCAACTCAAAATAGCAGGTTCCTCAGGTCACTGCCAGAAAAATGGGACACCATAGCTTTTGTCACTCGAAACTCACCTGAATTTAAGGATCTGACCTTGACCCAACTCCACGGTCGACTCCTGACCTATGAAAGGGAGTTGAACCAGAAAAGGAGGTTACAAGAGTCAGGAAAAGTTACCGATGATTACACTTTCGGTAATACTGCTCTTCTGGGTCAAGAAGAATCTGGGAGCAGTGGTAAGGATCAAGGTTTTGATCACTTCATTGATATAACTGCTGGTGCAAATTTTAACAACCCTGATCCTCACTCTGCTAGTTATGCATTCACTGCAAATGAAAACCAGATGTCAGACAATTTAAGTTTTGAACTAAATGATTTGCAACATTTTGATCCCACTGATTTAGAGGAAATGGACATCCTGCATCAACTGGCTTTGCTAAGTGTCAGAACTAGCAAGTTCTACAAAAGAACAGGGCGAAAATTCCCAGGTTTGCATGGGAATCTAAGGGTTGGGTTGGATAAATCGAAAATCAAGTGCTATAAGTGTAATAGGTTGGGACATTTCGCTAGGGAATGTAGGAGTCAAACTACTGGTCCCATAATTACTCATCCTAGCTCAAATCCTAGACCTCAAAACCAAAACACTGTGCACTATGCCCAATATGCCCCAGCAGCTCAAGTGAACACTGCTCACTATGCTGTTGCCCCTGTGCCAGTACATTATGTCCAAACTAATGTTCCACAAATCCAATATGTTCAAACCCCTGCTCCACAGGTACAAGTGCAACCTGTTGCACCTCAAACCACTGCTCTAGCAGCAGCACAACCAGATCAACAAAGTTTTTTCACTCAAGGGTTTGTTGACTGGAGCAGTATGCCTGAAGACCTTAATGATGAAAATTTTGCACTCTATGCTTCTAATGATTTATCTTATGATGAGTTTTGTTTGATGGCATTAGAGTCAATACAGAAGGGGGTTGAAACTGAGGAGGAACAGCAGTGTTTTGAAACAGTGGAAGAAGTGACTGAAGCAGTGGTTACTGCTGTGGCTGATGAACTACTGTTGGGAGAAAGTTCAGGTACCCTGATTGAACCAATGACAGATCCTTGGTCTGTAGAGGACAAAGAAGAAGAGAAAGAAGAAAAGGCTGGTGAAAAGAAGGTGAAAGCTGATGATGAAGAAGATCATAAATGTGATTGTGCAATGATGGCAGCTGCCAAGGTATCTCCTCAAGTTCTTGAAAAACTGTGTTCTGACAATTGCATAATTGCTTTTGCTAACATTAAAGAGGTGAATGAAAACCTTCGGGATAAAATCTTGTCTGATGAGGTCAAATTTGAAAGGTCTTTAAAAGAACTTAAAAACAAATTGACTGGAAAAGAAAAAGAGAACAGCTGTCTAAAAGAAGAGCAGAGTATAACCAAAACCCAACTTCAAACTATGGTAGAAAAATACCAAGTTTGTAAAAAGGAGTTGGAGTCCGCCCAGATTACTTGTGAAAGATGGGTGGAATCCTGCAAAGGATATGAGGTTATGCTTGAAAAACAGAGAAAAAGCAATGTGAAGTTTGGGGTTGGGTATAGAAAACATGATGATGAAAACACTGCTTTTGAAAACTCTGTTCAAACCACTGGTGTAACCACTGAGTTCATCCCCAAAAACAAGAATGGCCAAGAAGTGAAAATCACTGACAAGCTTGGTAACAAAATCACACTTGACAGACCAATGGAATCCTCTACTTTTGTGGAGCTTGAAGAATACCAGTTTAAACCAAAATGGTCTGATGAGTGTGACATTCTTGAAAATTTCAAGCCAATGGACTTTACATCAATTGATGGTGTCAAGGCTCCAAAAGCTAAAGTCATTCCTCTCAAGGACATCCCAGCAGTGGTTAAAACCTCTGCTGCAAAGGAGTCTGAAAAGAGAAAGAAGAAAGAAAAAATTGATAACTTGTTTTGTGAATTCTGTGAAAAAAGGAATCATCTAACAAAAGATTGTTTTCACTTGAAAGCTTATGATTTAAACAGAACAAGTGTCATAGTTTCAGCTGAAGGTTGCATTGTCTGTGGTAAAACAAACCACAAAACTCAAGCATGTGTGTATCTCAAAAACTTTGATGTGAAAAAGAATGAGTACATTGCTAAAACATCCTTGAGTCCATCATCATCATCAACATCTGTCAAATTCACCAAGAAACAACCACTGTTTGTGCCAGTTCAAACAGCTGTTACAAAACAGCTGAACCAAACATCTGTCAAAAGAGATGTTCAGGTTACTGATGCACCCCCTGCCAATCAGTTCAGAAAAGGCAGAGAAAAACAGTCTTACCAAAGGATTCCTCACGTTTATGAGGCCTACAAAAGGCCTTCTAAACCCAAAGTGAACAAGCATCCTTTTGGTTACCAGCAGATGATTGGTCAGGACCCACAACAGTGGTTAGAGAAACACTGTCCTAAAACAGTTCAAACCCCTGACCTAACCACTATCCATCATCTTGCATCCATCCCAGACACTGTTGAGACCCCATCCAAAGCCTTGTTGGCTTTGGAGACTGTAACACCTCGAAAATTCACGTCCTATAATGTATTGACACGTGTCATAAGCTTGAACGTGTGAAATTATATTTAGAGGGACTAAAGTTGACAAACATGGAAAGTATGTGAATATAAGGGTTCAAAATGTCAACAAGGGATAAATATACTTTACAGTAACCCTACATGATGTTCATAACCTCAACCGAATAAATCATGGATCGTACGAAGCCAATTGTGAAAGAAAGTGAGGAATTACAAACTACAGGGGTTAAATGTGTCAACATGTTTAAAGGTATACCTCTGAGTGACCTTTTAGCAAACCCGAAGCTTTGTAATGCTTAATTATACTCACAAGAATGTGTGATAAAAATTTCACAAGGTTCGTTAAGGTATGAGAAAGTTATGGCAATATTCGTATACGAGGGATTAAAAACGTCACCGATTTAATTTCTCGCGATTTTTACGCAACCGACGAACGAACACGCAAACATCGACTACCGATCCTAATTTGCGTATTTTAGTATAAATATTATGCTCTACGATGCTTCCATGATGTTCGGGTGCGAAGACGGGCTTGTGGGCCTTGGGCCCAAGCCCACAAAACCTCCACTATATAAATGATTTCAAAAAAAAATAAAAATAAAAATAAAATCATTTCACCATCTCTTTCTCTCTCTAAAACTCTCTCTCTCTCTAGAAACTTTTCCGGCGACCGGCGACTTTTTCCGGCGGCCGTTTTCCGGCCAAGGGTACACTTTTTCAACTATATCCGACGTTCCGGATCGCGTGGTGTGGTTAGTTTTAGCTAATTCTTAGCGGTTTGAGCTCTATGGCAACTCCGGCGACATTCCGGTCAAATTCCGGCGAGTCCGTTTTGAACTTTTGACTTTGCAGATGCTTCGATCGGGACTTTAGGAGCATTCCTGCAAAGTTTCAAGAAATTCTATTCTCCGGCGAAATCTCGACTCCTGACATGATTCTGGCGATTTCCAGCCATAAGTTTTCGATGAAAAATATATTTTTGGACTCCTAGTGACCTGTAGAGTCCATCGAACCACTTTCGACTCGGGTGAAAAATTTAAGTTCGGGACGCTCTCGGGCTCGACTTCTGACATGGTTCTGGCGATTTCCAGCCATCAGTTTTCGACGAAAAATATATTTTTGGACTCCTAGTGACCTGTAGAGTCCATCGATCCACTTTCGACTCGGGTGAAAAATTTAAGTTCGAGACGCTCTCGGGCTCGGTTCAACTTGGTCAACAGGTCAAACGTGGTCAAAACTGGTCAAGGGGAAGTTTTGAGTCATGTTAGTGCCTCGGTTCAGTTTTGGGTTCGGTCAAACCTGGTCAACATCGGTCAAACGTGGTCAACTGCTGGTCAACGCAGTCAACACGAGGCTCGGTAAAATTTTATCGATGCAAATTTTGTTATATTATGTGGGCATTAAACCCTTAAAAGGGCACCCTCTGATTCCCACTCTAACTAGGTCAAATGTCGGGTTAAACTTGTTATTAAAAAGTCAACAGGATAATTAATTTCTAATTTATGCATAATTAGCAATGTAGAACACATACAACCTGTTTGATCATTAATATAACTTGGTAATTAGTGTAAGAACATGTCTAAACATGTTCAACCCGACAATTTCCTGTTTAGACCCGGTTCGGAACCGAAAGTCGCAAAGCTTTGACTTTTGCTTTGCCTTCAGTTCTGACCCGTTTTGGTATGATTTAGAAATACCTTGGAGCTCTATTTGGACCAGGTTACATGCTAGTATAATCCTCTGTGATTATACACCATGGTTCATTAGTTAACCAATTTCTGCGCATGATTCCGTTAATTGCTCATATGTTGACCATTATGCCCTTTTCACCTTAAAACGTGTTTTTGAAAATATAAAAGAGTAGAAACCTTAATTACTGATATATAAACTTGTATACAAAGTTTGACATCAGTTTGAGTTGTAGATTGAGAGTTATGCTCATTAGCGTAATTTAGAAGCTTTATGTTAATTAAATGGCGTATTTAGCATATAGCCTACTTAAACATACTTTTTGATATCAAATCTTTTACCCACTGATGTAATATATTATTTTGGGATTTTTAAAGATTTTTAATTAATTTTAGGCTGAGCATAACTCATAGTCGTAGGCTTAACCCGGTACTTGTCGGTTTTGCCCTTACGGGCCATAAAATGGGTTTTACATATCTAAACGACTCCAAACCTTTTGCTACTGATCTTAAATGATAAATAATTTATTTTAAGCCTTCTGGAATGGTAAAAATATCAGCTTTATGTATCGAACCCGTAAACGGCTTTTAATCGCCTAAATAAGCGTTTTTAACGCATAGTATGTATTAAGAGTATTTTAAACATACCAAGGGTGATACCTACTGATATTTGAGGCAAATTATAATATTTTAACAGTAAGCAAAGGTTGATAAACTCAGACTTCAGTTTTGAGATTTTCGGCTTATGTGAAATTACCAAACTACCCCTACGGGGCATAGTTTGCGATTAAATTCGTTTCGGGCATAATAAAAGACATCTTACTGATGTCACAACATATTTGAGGCATATTAACTTAGGAAACCTGGTTAGGACTCTTATGATTACCCGTCACGCCTTTTGCGCGTTCGGTTCGGTTTATGTAACTAATTTACATAAATTAGCCGAAACGGGTCAAACCTTATCGGTTTTATCTCAAAATCCAGAGTGTGCATGAAATACCCATATTAAACAAGTCTCTGAACTTGTAGGGTCTAAATCACATTCTATCCGGTCATCGCTTAATCGTGCGTACGAACCGTATCTTTGAAACTAGCCGGTCTAAGCTTAAGCTTAACTAAAGACCCGTTAGGATTCTAATAGGTTATTATAAACCTTCGTTCCAGATTTAGGAGCCCAGTAAAAGCTATCTGTACTTGCTGATTTGATACGGCTGGGATTGAATTTATATTTAGCTCAGGTAAATACTTTTAACTTATTTTCCCTATACGGGCTTGGGGTACGGTATATAAAATACCGCTTGGTCGGGGCGTTGAATCTTTGATTGAATGTATGATAATGAAAGTATTGAGATGCCTCGTTTAATATTGTTTTGTTTGCTTAAAGCCTTTGGGGGGTTAATGACCATGTCCCGGATATCCTTGGCATCATTCATGAAATGGCCACGACCTAAGCACGGGGTGTAGGCGTACACCTGACAGCTGCCTATGTAAAAACTGGTATCCCACCTTAAGGAATCAACCTTGTGGGCATTATACCTGTGGTGTGTCTATTGATCTTTAACCCGGCTCGATCCGGGCTACTGAACGCATGAGGAACATGTAAATCCATACAAGTATTATATTTAAATAATTATCCCAAGTTATAAAAGGTTAATTTTGCCTCTGTGCATTTTAATCAAATTATAAAACATTTATGCCATGTGCATCCAAACCAATTTTAAATCATTTTCAAAATGAGTCGGTTGATAGTATTTACCAGTGTAAACTGACGTATTTTCCAAAAAGGCTAAGTGCAGGTACTAATCGGAATTGGCTGGCTACTCCTAGCATCATTAAAGAGTCTCGCAAGCTTAGATGCCTAAAGTCTGTTGAACTATTGTTTCCATTTTATGTTCGATCCTTCTGTGGATAAACCTCCGAATATTGTGGTATTTGATATTACAATAATAAATTCGGTTGCATTATATTTTCAATTGCTTCCGCTGTGCATATTAAATATTGTGTTGTTTGACTATGATGTTGCCAACCACGTCACGATACTCCCCACCGGGCCCACCGGTGACACGTGGAAATCGGGGTGTGACAGGTTGGTATCAGAGCCAACACTGAGTGAATTAAACACTAGCCTTTTGTGTTTAATCTCAGTTACACAATTGCACATATCTAAACTTCTGAGTCTAGACTTAACATAGGGTTATTCTCAATCCTAATCTGTAAATTTTTGCTTCCAAATTTATTTATATATATATATATATATATATATATATATATATATATATATATATATATTGGATACGTCGCCAAGCGAAGAAGCCGTAATATGAATTCTCCACATCTGGAGCCTTGAAATGCTGAGCTTCGTACCGCGGCTAGAATGAAACGAGCATACAAGGAGAAAACATTCAGAAATAAAATGAAGAAGAAACTCCTTTTACTGAAGATCGTTTCCTTAATAGTCCTCATATGGACATAATTATCTTTCAGTCCCTACGAGGACAACTCTATTCCTTTCAAGTCCCACTTAGGGCAACTTTATACGTTTATTTTTTTTAGATAGTGGAATGATTAAGTTTAAACTTTCATTCTAAATAAGAATATTAAATGAATGGAAAATAACATTTTCTTTTATAAGATCTACCATTTTGATAAAATGGCAAAATCTAAAAAGGACAAGACCTAGCCACGTGTCATTTTAAGACCGGGCCAAGATGGTAGTTCCATAATTAGATTCAGATCTATATTAATACCTCAATTTAAAATTGTTCTGCGTTAATTTAATTAAGAATCTTAAGTGTGAAACCTAGCCTTCGGGTCAATTATAAGACCAGGCCAAGATGGTAAGACCTGTTAAAAAGATTCAAACCATTAATTAAGAATCTTAAGAGTGAAACCTAGCCTGAGTGTCATTATAAAGACCTGGCCAAGATGGTAAGACCTGTTTAAAAGATTCAGATTCCAGTTAACATCTGAAAACATGTTAACACTCCTGGCAGCCGTGATTCGTTAAAATCACCCACGTCATTCTTATATATGGATTCTTCAAAAGATCCCTAACCCAACTTAATGATCTCTGAATCATGGGTTAAATCATCAATTAAGATGATCATCTTTTAACCATACGTGGTAATATAGTGCCTACGGGCCCTGCTCATTTCCATATGAGCCAAAAGACAGTGGTAGCTATGACTCCCTGTCTGATAAAGGTAATGAACTAGGTTCAAACCTCAAATGCTTTGATTCTCTGAAATCCTAGCATATAATTTATAATTGTCCATGTGACCAGGCCATTGGGTGCCACTAATAAAACTGTTAATGTTTTATAATTAGGATAAATTATAATAGAAATCCTAAACCTATATGATTAATAAATTAACCAAATATGATCTCTGGTTACCATGATTAATGAATTTTCCCTAATGGGCAATTCCGTAATAAACATCCCTTAGAAGGGAAGTGCCTACGGGCTATAGTTGATGTCCTCTGAGACTAAGGACAGTGGTAGCCTATAGCTCCCTGTCAGGTAAAGGTAATGAACTTTGATTCAAACCTTAATGCCGCGATTCTCTGAAATCATGGCTTATAAATTAAACTTGTCTACGCGACTAGGCCATTTGTGTTATTATTAACTTATGAATTAGGATTTATGATAAAAATCCTGAATAAAATAAATATCCTTCCTTCCCTGTCAGTATGCAGTTTAAAAAGAATCTTAAAGGTGAAACCTAGCCTACGCGGCCAAGATGGTGAAACCTACTCAAGGGATTCAGATCCTTGTTAACACTTAGGAACGTGTTAGCACTCTTGACAAATGTGATTCGAGAAAATCACAACAGTCATCCTGATATTGGATTCTTCCAATTCCCTTATCTAGCCTAGTGATTTAGGAATCATGGCTTATATCATCCTATAAGATGATCATATTATAAACATCCGTTAGAGATGAAGTGCCTACGGGCTAAGCTTGTTGTCCGATAAAACAACGACAGTGGTGGTCTTTGACCTCCTGTCTAAAATGTTGGACTATGTCCAAACATAATAGTATATATGATCAATGCGATCATGACTAATATCATCTAATACGATGATCATATTATTTAACATCCTTTAGTGATGTTTTGCCTACGGGCTATAATATATTGTCCATTTGGGACATTGACATTGTTATCTTTATGATTCCTTGTCTGAGGTGGTGAGCTATGCCCAAGCCAAATAGTCAATATGATTAATGCAATCATGACTTATATCATCTAATACGACGAACCTATTATAAACATCCATTAGTGATGTTTCGCCTACGGGCCATATTATATTGTCCATTGTGACACAAACATTGTGATCTCTACGATCCCCTATTTAAGGTAGCAAGCTGTGCTCAAGCCTAATAGTCTATATGATCAATGCGATCATGACTAAAATCATCAGTACGATGATTTAAAATTTAAACATCCCCAATGATGTTTTGCCTAAGGGCTATATTATATTGTCCAATTGAGACAAGGCAATTGTAATCTTTTGTGATTCTTTGCCCAAGGGGGTGAGCTACGCTCAAATCCCATAGTCCATGTGATCATTGCGATCCTGACTAGTATCATCAGTATGATGATCATAAATTCATAATATTGACATCCCTAGTGATGAAATGCCTAGGGACTATACTATACTCTATTGTCGATAAGACAAAACAGTGGTGATCTTTATGATCCCCTATTAAAAAATGGTGGGATTATACCCAAACCTAATAGTCAATATGATCGAGGTGATCATGACTAATATCATTAGATACTATAATTATATATAAACATCCATTAGTGATGTTAATTGGTTTACCTTTCTATTAAGTGAATCGCCTTTCAAGACGATGACAGTTGTAGTCTATGACTCCCTGTCCAAAGGTGAAGAACTATGTTCAAGCCTTAAAACTCCTGATCTAATAGGATTGCAGCCTATGAATTGATGTCATTGTGACAAATCCATAAGTTATATTTCAAGTCACCCATAACAAGCCTCCGTGCTATAATTCTTCGTTCGTGTCAAGTTAACATACTAAATGTTAACATCCCTGGTGACAGGCCTTAGTGCCATATCCTATAACGTCCTAGAGACAAGGCCATTTTTGCCGTATCTGAATGTCATTACGACAAGGCCTTCGCGCCATATGATTACTTATGTCCTTCATGACTAGACTTTATGCCATATCTTTCTACGTCCCTCGCGACAGGCTTCTACGCCATATATGTAAATATATAACCAAAGTCATGTAAGGCTAGCCTTTGAGCTATTTATAATACTCCTTGTGACAAAGACAATTGTGACATTATGGTCCCCTGTCAAGCAGCTATTGGACTCACTCCAAACCTTGAATGCCATTGATGGTCCTTTTGTGACCTAGGCTAAATATAATGGATATACATTCAAATAACATTCACTAGGAATGTTCGGAACAGAATAGCCCATACGGTTTATGAATGCCGTGGCTAATCTAAGTCGGGTCATCAGGATGATGACTAATAATTGTTGAATTTTGGTGATTGGTACCAAGTTTCAAGTATGGAAAACTCGGATGAGGTAGACGACAGTCGCAATACTATTAAGGCGACGAAAGTTAATAAAGCTACAAACGTAAACCTCAATATTAATGGAGTTAATCTCCAAGCTGTGGTTGACGCAGCAGCTGGAAGGACCAAAGCAGTGTGACATCTGCAAAGGAACGGGTCATCATTTTCCCATAAATGTAGGGACATAAAGAATGCAGTCTGCCACGACTGTGGTGAGTAAGGCCGCATCAGAACTAGATACCATAAAGCTGCCAAAGAAGGTGCAGCTAAGTCTGGAAAGGCTAAGAAAGGAAACGCCTGAACTCACCTGATGAATGCCAAGAGGCAGTTCACGATGTCATCAAGTACATTCCTTATCATTTACCAATGATAATTTCTGCTAAGTGTCCTGATTTAATACAGGCAATAATAAATCTTCATAAACCATAAGCTTAGCAAACTTTTATATTATCCACAAGGTATAACTTACCAAGGAAACCATAGTAACCGATTCTTCTAAGTATCGGCAAGGGATCCTTCTGAAAAATCTAAGAGTACTCTTTCTTCGAATAGAGTACGACAATATATATTACTTTATTTTATTATTTTCTCATTGTTTTCTATCGACTGCGAATGCCAAACTATGTTTGATAAAAGTGTCATATGAGGATTGGCGTATCCTAGTGTGTCCCATAGATTGCTTCCATGCCTGATCAGTATGGAGGTTTAATGCATGGAACCCCTGAGATATCCCAATGGTCATATTGTACCAAAGTCGACTAGTAGTATTCAAAGAAGATATCCAGAATGGAATTATCCAAGTAAATGTTCCTGATTAAGGAATTCGTGGACTAGTAACATAAGTGTGTCACTTAATTGACACAATCAATGATGGATAAATTGGAGCCTGAGATTTGTAAAATCTCTGTAACCTCCTTGTACCTTAATTATCTTCTCCTAAGATTACCCTGTTTACCCCTGAGGGGCAGGTAGAGTTAAGGTTTATATCCCATTTAAGGCTGTATTATTATGAAATCTCCAAGACGGCTAGCACCATCATTGGAAGAATTGAAACCCTGATTTACTAAGTTTTTAAAATAGAGGGTTCATATAGCCTAACTCGATATTCCGAAAGTTTGATATTGTTAAATAAGAAAGACGGTTCTTTTTGCTTATGCATTTTTACCGCAACCCTAATTAGGCAACAATTAAGAATTTGCCATCAACTGCCCAGGATCGTCGATTTGTTCGACTAGCTGTAAGGATTAGCTATTCCTTAAAATTTGTTAAGCAGTGGTTGGAATAACCATCTCACCTTAAGATAAGCTTTCCTATAATATTTGATATATAAGTATCAAGGCTACTCCTTTGGAGACCTTGTATAAATGGAATGTTAAACATCTATTGTTAGAACAATAGATTGGTAAGTCCAATTATCAGGATCTGAAAGTTGCATTGGAAACAACAAATAAGATCACGCAAATTCATAATCATCTGTAAGATGTCAGTATTCGGCAGAAAATCAAGGATTAATGAAAATAGCAAACCTCCTAAATTCTTGATTAAGGAATAAGGTTCAACAATAGATATCACCCAGGAAGGGTGTGCCAAATCTGTTAAATTATCAGGCTAGTTAAGCTCTGAATATATATAGAATCATTCGAAGGAAATCGAATGTATCAAGATCAGGTAGCTTATAAGCTAAAACCTATTTAAGGAGCGTGGCGGAGCTCGCAATACGTTACACACTAGTGACTGAAAGGTGTGTTTCGCCAATAAGTCAAGAAGCACTATCACATAATGTTATGCAAATTTATGATATGATGAGCATCCTGTATCGATTAAGGATCGACAGGTTAAGAAGCTCCAAAAAGGATATAGGTACCTAACATAGGAGTCACTTTAGGAGCTTGGAAAGACTCCAGATATGTTATGGAAGTTAAGTCCATTATGCGACAAAAAGTACTTCCATCATTTTAGCAAATCTCGAGGTCGAGATTTCTTTTAAGGGGGTGAGGATGTAACACCTCGAAAATTCACGTCCTATAATGTATTGACACGTGTCATAAGCTTGAACGTGTGAAATTATATTTAGAGGGACTAAAGTTGACAAACATGGAAAGTATGTGAATATAAGGGTTCAAAATGTCAACAAGGGATAAATATACTTTACAGTAACCCTACATGATGTTCATAACCTCAACCGAATAAATCATGGATCGTACGAAGCCAATTGTGAAAGAAAGTGAGGAATTACAAACTACAGGGGTTAAATGTGTCAACATGTTTAAAGGTATACCTCTGAGTGACCTTTTAGCAAACCCGAAGCTTTGTAATGCTTAATTATACTCACAAGAATGTGTGATAAAAATTTCACAAGGTTCGTTAAGGTATGAGAAAGTTATGGCAATATTCGTATACGAGGGATTAAAAACGTCACCGATTTAATTTCTCGCGATTTTTACGCAACCGACGAACGAACACGCAAACATCGACTACCGATCCTAATTTGCGTATTTTAGTATAAATATTATGCTCTACGATGCTTCCATGATGTTCGGGTGCGAAGACGGGCTTGTGGGCCTTGGGCCCAAGCCCACAAAACCTCCACTATATAAATGATTTCAAAAAAAAATAAAAATAAAAATAAAATCATTTCACCATCTCTTTCTCTCTCTAAAACTCTCTCTCTCTCTAGAAACTTTTCCGGCGACCGGCGACTTTTTCCGGCGGCCGTTTTCCGGCCAAGGGTACACTTTTTCAACTATATCCGACGTTCCGGATCGCGTGGTGTGGTTAGTTTTAGCTAATTCTTAGCGGTTTGAGCTCTATGGCAACTCCGGCGACATTCCGGTCAAATTCCGGCGAGTCCGTTTTGAACTTTTGACTTTGCAGATGCTTCGATCGGGACTTTAGGAGCATTCCTGCAAAGTTTCAAGAAATTCTATTCTCCGGCGAAATCTCGACTCCTGACATGATTCTGGCGATTTCCAGCCATAAGTTTTCGATGAAAAATATATTTTTGGACTCCTAGTGACCTGTAGAGTCCATCGAACCACTTTCGACTCGGGTGAAAAATTTAAGTTCGGGACGCTCTCGGGCTCGACTTCTGACATGGTTCTGGCGATTTCCAGCCATCAGTTTTCGACGAAAAATATATTTTTGGACTCCTAGTGACCTGTAGAGTCCATCGATCCACTTTCGACTCGGGTGAAAAATTTAAGTTCGAGACGCTCTCGGGCTCGGTTCAACTTGGTCAACAGGTCAAACGTGGTCAAAACTGGTCAAGGGGAAGTTTTGAGTCATGTTAGTGCCTCGGTTCAGTTTTGGGTTCGGTCAAACCTGGTCAACATCGGTCAAACGTGGTCAACTGCTGGTCAACGCAGTCAACACGAGGCTCGGTAAAATTTTATCGATGCAAATTTTGTTATATTATGTGGGCATTAAACCCTTAAAAGGGCACCCTCTGATTCCCACTCTAACTAGGTCAAATGTCGGGTTAAACTTGTTATTAAAAAGTCAACAGGATAATTAATTTCTAATTTATGCATAATTAGCAATGTAGAACACATACAACCTGTTTGATCATTAATATAACTTGGTAATTAGTGTAAGAACATGTCTAAACATGTTCAACCCGACAATTTCCTGTTTAGACCCGGTTCGGAACCGAAAGTCGCAAAGCTTTGACTTTTGCTTTGCCTTCAGTTCTGACCCGTTTTGGTATGATTTAGAAATACCTTGGAGCTCTATTTGGACCAGGTTACATGCTAGTATAATCCTCTGTGATTATACACCATGGTTCATTAGTTAACCAATTTCTGCGCATGATTCCGTTAATTGCTCATATGTTGACCATTATGCCCTTTTCACCTTAAAACGTGTTTTTGAAAATATAAAAGAGTAGAAACCTTAATTACTGATATATAAACTTGTATACAAAGTTTGACATCAGTTTGAGTTGTAGATTGAGAGTTATGCTCATTAGCGTAATTTAGAAGCTTTATGTTAATTAAATGGCGTATTTAGCATATAGCCTACTTAAACATACTTTTTGATATCAAATCTTTTACCCACTGATGTAATATATTATTTTGGGATTTTTAAAGATTTTTAATTAATTTTAGGCTGAGCATAACTCATAGTCGTAGGCTTAACCCGGTACTTGTCGGTTTTGCCCTTACGGGCCATAAAATGGGTTTTACATATCTAAACGACTCCAAACCTTTTGCTACTGATCTTAAATGATAAATAATTTATTTTAAGCCTTCTGGAATGGTAAAAATATCAGCTTTATGTATCGAACCCGTAAACGGCTTTTAATCGCCTAAATAAGCGTTTTTAACGCATAGTATGTATTAAGAGTATTTTAAACATACCAAGGGTGATACCTACTGATATTTGAGGCAAATTATAATATTTTAACAGTAAGCAAAGGTTGATAAACTCAGACTTCAGTTTTGAGATTTTCGGCTTATGTGAAATTACCAAACTACCCCTACGGGGCATAGTTTGCGATTAAATTCGTTTCGGGCATAATAAAAGACATCTTACTGATGTCACAACATATTTGAGGCATATTAACTTAGGAAACCTGGTTAGGACTCTTATGATTACCCGTCACGCCTTTTGCGCGTTCGGTTCGGTTTATGTAACTAATTTACATAAATTAGCCGAAACGGGTCAAACCTTATCGGTTTTATCTCAAAATCCAGAGTGTGCATGAAATACCCATATTAAACAAGTCTCTGAACTTGTAGGGTCTAAATCACATTCTATCCGGTCATCGCTTAATCGTGCGTACGAACCGTATCTTTGAAACTAGCCGGTCTAAGCTTAAGCTTAACTAAAGACCCGTTAGGATTCTAATAGGTTATTATAAACCTTCGTTCCAGATTTAGGAGCCCAGTAAAAGCTATCTGTACTTGCTGATTTGATACGGCTGGGATTGAATTTATATTTAGCTCAGGTAAATACTTTTAACTTATTTTCCCTATACGGGCTTGGGGTACGGTATATAAAATACCGCTTGGTCGGGGCGTTGAATCTTTGATTGAATGTATGATAATGAAAGTATTGAGATGCCTCGTTTAATATTGTTTTGTTTGCTTAAAGCCTTTGGGGGGTTAATGACCATGTCCCGGATATCCTTGGCATCATTCATGAAATGGCCACGACCTAAGCACGGGGTGTAGGCGTACACCTGACAGCTGCCTATGTAAAAACTGGTATCCCACCTTAAGGAATCAACCTTGTGGGCATTATACCTGTGGTGTGTCTATTGATCTTTAACCCGGCTCGATCCGGGCTACTGAACGCATGAGGAACATGTAAATCCATACAAGTATTATATTTAAATAATTATCCCAAGTTATAAAAGGTTAATTTTGCCTCTGTGCATTTTAATCAAATTATAAAACATTTATGCCATGTGCATCCAAACCAATTTTAAATCATTTTCAAAATGAGTCGGTTGATAGTATTTACCAGTGTAAACTGACGTATTTTCCAAAAAGGCTAAGTGCAGGTACTAATCGGAATTGGCTGGCTACTCCTAGCATCATTAAAGAGTCTCGCAAGCTTAGATGCCTAAAGTCTGTTGAACTATTGTTTCCATTTTATGTTCGATCCTTCTGTGGATAAACCTCCGAATATTGTGGTATTTGATATTACAATAATAAATTCGGTTGCATTATATTTTCAATTGCTTCCGCTGTGCATATTAAATATTGTGTTGTTTGACTATGATGTTGCCAACCACGTCACGATACTCCCCACCGGGCCCACCGGTGACACGTGGAAATCGGGGTGTGACAGAGACCTTAATGAACTAATCCTTTTACTTCATGTGCAGGGAGCTTCTGCATGCTTTGATAGTCTTTGGTATGTAGATAGTGGAGGCTCCAGGCACATGACAGGATGTAAAGCCCTCCTCAAAGACTTTAAAATCCATGGAGGGGGTGATATATCCTTTGGGAATAATAGTAAAGGAAAAGTTCTGGGGTCTGGAACAGTGGAGTCTGGAAAAGTAAAATTTGAAAATGTCAATCTAATAGACAATCTAAAATTCAACCTTCTGAGTGTGTCCCAAATGAGTGACAAGGGTTTTGGGTCATTCTTCACAAAAGATTGTTGTAGGATTGTTGGACCAGAAATGGTCAAAAAGATTGAAGCAATAATCAAAACTGGTCAAACTAAACTTGTTGCTCAAAGAAATGGCAATGTTTATGTTGTTGACATGTCAAAAGAGTGTCCCAGAGCTGATGCCTGTCTGTTCTCAGCTGCCTCTAACAAAGAGACAGAACTTTGGCACAGAAGGCTGGGACACACAAATCTTAAGACAATCACAGAAATTTCAAAAAATGGTTTGGTGAGAGGCCTACCACAAAAATTGTTTTCATGTCCTGAACATTGCATTTCCTGTTTAAAAGGAAAACAGCATAAAAGTTCTTACAAGTCCATTGAAGAGTCCAAAACAACCCAGTGTTTGCAAATGCTACACATGGATTTGTTTGGCCCAGTTCAAGTCATGAGCCTCAAAAAAAAAAAAATATTGTTTGGTTATTGTTGATGACTTTTCTAGGTTCACATGGACTTTCTTTTTGCACTCAAAAGATGAAACTGCAGGCATTTTGCAAGACTTTGTAATACAGGTTGAAAAGCAATTTGACCTTCCAGTGAAAAGCTTTAGGAGTGACAATGGCACAGAATTCAAAAATAGGGAGTTGGATGCCTTCTGTGTGAAGAAAGGGATTGTAAGGCAGTACAGCATCCCAAGAACACCAGAGCAGAATGGGGTAGTGGAAAGGAAGAACAGAACTCTGATTGAGGCTGCCAGAACCATGCTTGCAGATTCAGGTTTGCCATTAACTTTCTGGGCAGAGGCAGTAAACACTGCTTGCTATGTTCAGAACAGAGTTTTAATAAACCCCAGGCACAAAAAGACTGCCTATGAAATTCTGTATAAAATTAAACCACTGATCTCATACTTCAAAGTGTTTAGCTGCCCATGTTTTATTTTGAACTTAAAAGATTCCATTTCAAAATTTGCAGCCAAAGTTGATTGTGGTTATCATCTGGGATACTCAACCACTGCCAAGGCCTACAAAGTGTTCAATACACGGACCAAGGCAGTGGAGGAGACCTTGAATGTAAAGTTCAATGAACTTTCATCAATGAAAATCCCAGCAAACCCTGCAGATCTGTTTGATCTTGAAAAATTCACTTTTGAAAATACTGCTGTCAAGACTAACAGTGCAGGTCCATCAGAAGATACAACACCAGACTATGGGTATGAAATCATCATCCCTCAAAGGTCTGCCACAAAGGGAAAAGCACCAGCTGTTCAAAACAGTTGTCAAAGCTCAACCACTGCTACCTCAACAGTTGTTGACCAAAGTAGCCCATCAACCATTGTTTCCACATCCTCAAACACTGCTGACAAAAGTCCTCAAACAGTGGATAAAAGTCAGCAGTTGTCCACATCATTACCTCCTATACCACCACCTTTTGAAACCACTGCTGGATCATCAAAGTCCCCAGCAGTGGTTAGCTCAGATGATACACATTTGCAGCCTTCACCAACCAATGCCATCATACCATACCAAGGAGATTTAATCTTCTTGAGATCTCATCCACCTGATCAAATCATTGGCAACATAAATGAAGGGGTGCTCACAAGAAGCCAAACCCAAAACATTTGTCTTTTTGCTGGTTTTCTATCACTCCATCAGCCAGTCAAGTACCAAGAGGCACTGAAAGACAACAGCTGGGTAGAAGCCATGCAAGAGGAGCTCCAACAGTTTAAAAGACAACAAGTATGGGAGCTTGTACCACTGCCAGAAGAGGTTAGTCCCATTGGCACAAAGTGGGTCTTCAAGAACAAAACTGATGAAAGGGGTATTGTTGTCAAGAACAAAGCCAGGCTTGTGGTTCAAGGTTACAGACAGGAAGAGGGGATTGATTATGATGAAACATTTGCCCCTGTTGCAAGATTGGAAGCCATTAGACTGTTCCTGGCCTTTGCTGTCAACCACAATATGAAGGTGTTTCAAATGGATATCAAAAGTGCTTTCCTCTATGGTACAATTCAAGAAGAGGTGTATGTTTGTCAACCTCCAGGTTTTGAGGATCCATTTTATCCAGATCATGTCTACAGGCTAAACAAAGCCTTGTATGGCTTGAAACAAGCACCAAGGGCCTGGTATGAAACTCTTTCCAACTTCCTACTCTCAAATGGTTTCAAAAGAGGTACCATTGATAAAACACTGTTCTTAAAATGGAGAGGGAAGGATTTAATGATTGTCCATATTTATGTGGATGACATTATTTTTGGAAGCACATGTAACTCAATGTGTGAAGAGTTTAGAGAACTCATGACAGCTGAGTTTGAAATGAGTGCTATGGGTGAGCTGCAATGCTTTCTTGGTCTCCAAGTACAGCAATTGCAAAATGGAACTTTCATTCATCAAAGCAAATATGCAAAAGAACTTTTAACCAAATTTGATATGAATTATTGTAAACCATGCAGCACACCCATGGCAACAAATAAGCTGGTCATGTCTGATGAAAAAGATGAGTTGATTGACCAAACACTTTATAGAAGCATGATTGGGTCTTTATTGTACCTAACTGCATCTAGACCAGACATCATGTTTGCAACATGTGTCTGTGCAAGAAGTCAATCAGCTCCCAGAAAATCAAATCTCATTGCTGTCAAAAGGATCTTCAGATACATAAAAGGTGCTCCCACACTTGGTATCTGGTATCCAGCTAATGGGAACATCAAGCTTTCAGGTTTCTCAGACAGTGACTTTGCTGGATGTCACTCCACAAGGAAGTCCACATTAGGAGGGTGCCAGTTTCTAGGTGATTGCTTAGTTTCATGGCAAAGCAAAAAGCAAGCAGCTGTTTCAACATCCACTGCTAAAGCTGAATACATTGCTGCTGCAAACTGTACAGCCCAACTCCTGTGGCTTCAAAATCAGTTGCTGGATTTTGGTATTACTGCCTTAAAGACACCACTTATGTTGGACAGTCAGGCAGCAGAAAATATCATCAAAAACCCAGTTTCCCATTCAACCACCAAACACATTGACATCAGACATCACTTCGTGAGGGATTGCTATGAAAAAGGTTTGATTTCTCTGCATCATGTCCCAACTAAAGATCAGCTAGCTGATGTGCTCACAAAAGCACTTGATACAGCCACTTTTGAAAGCTTGGTCTCTAGAATTGGGATGCTGAACATGGAATAACAAGCAACATCTTGTTTTTCTATGAATAAAAGCAACAAAAATGTTTTCAGAAAATCAAAACTCCATCCTTAAAAATAGCTAAAAATGAAACTTTTTCATTAAAGTCCTTAAAAGTCTGCCATTAACCACTGATTGTTCAAAAGTCTGCTCTACTTCAAAAGCCTGTTCACTGCTGAAAGTCAACCCCTGCTCTCTCATTATTTTGATAAACTTTGTTGTTCAAAAGCAGTGTCTTATCCACTGATATGCTATCCACTGATAGTAAAAATCATCCACTGCTTTCATACCACTGCCTTCATCAGTCACTTTCACAAAAGTATTGTCCTTCACTTTCAACAGGGGTTGTCACGTGGACAGTACATATTGGTCAGACCTTTTGTAACGGCTGCCACTTCAGCATTCACTTTCTTCTCTATAAAATCCCCCACTCACCATCAAAACAGGGTTTTACTGTCGAATTGAATTCTTAAAAATTCTCTTCTCAAAGCAGTTTTTCATCTCATTTCTTCACAAATTTCTTCGATCAATCATCCTCAAAATGAAAAAATCAAAGAAATCTTCAAAACCCTCATCCAAATCATCATCGAAAACAGCCTCTCAAAAGGCAATCTCCACTGAGATTCCACATAAACCATCTCACAATCTCCTGGGTCTTCTCACAAAACCAGGAACCACCAACGTTTTCGATTCCACCATTGATCTCATGGCAAAATCAAAGTACAAAACTTTGTTCACTGCCGATGCACCAATCTATCTGGCGACCCAAAGGGAGTTCTGGAAAAATGCAACCCTTGAAAAACAAGGAGACACTGCAACCACCATAACCTCTCTTATAAAGGGTAAAGCTGTCCAAATCACGCCACAATCCATTTCAGAGGTCTTTCAACTCGGTGATCAGGAAGGTAAAATTTCTTTCACTAAAACCGAGTTACAAACTGACTTCATTGAGAGAGGGTATGAAGCCACAATGATGAAGAAAATTACCTTAGAAAAAGGTTATTTTCCTTCTGCAACCAGATTTTTATTTCATACCCTCCTATTATGTGTTTCAAACAAAACCACTTCTTTCAATGAAATCCCTTTAAAGATTCAAAATCTGGGATATGCAATTCTTCAAGGAGAAAATTTTAATTATTCTCGGGAAATTTTTAAAGATTTGGTTAACAATGTTGAAACAAAATCATTCTTACTGTTTCCAAGGTTTTTAAGTTACTATTTTTCAAAGAAATTCAGTAAGGATGATTTAGCTGTAATAAACCAAGGTGATTCTACTCAAATAAACAGTTTAACAACTGAAACCTTTTCAAGAATGTTAGCACCTTGTAAAACAAAAGCAGAGGTGCCTGAGCAGATTTTAGCAGTTACAACTGCTCCTCAGGTATCTGCTGCTGAGCCCACTGCTCAAGGTGATCAGAGCAGCAGCACAACTGCTTTGAAACCCACACCTAAAATCACCAAAAAGCCAACAAAAAGAAAAACACAAACCCCCCCCCCCCAAACCATCAAAAAGGCATCTCTGGAGGATGAGATACCAGAGCTCCTGCCAGTGACAACACAAAAGTCACAAGAAACCACTGCTGCTACTTCCTCACAGCAGTTGGTACAAATATCTCAACCCATAGCTGAAACTCCTCCTGTTTCTTCACAAAAAGAACAGGTTGTACAAATAGGGCCTCCACATCATGATGCTCTGGAAACACTCGTTTCTATCATCCACAGTTCAATGCCCGGGACACATCCTATTTCTACACCACTCATCACCTCCAAAATTCCTTCACCAATAAAACCACTGTTGGAAGCAATTGATTTGAACCAGGCATTATCCAGTCCTTCTCAATCACCTATTAATGAGAATATACCTCAACAACTGACTGGGTCTGATGTATCAATCTTTGCTAACCCACCAACACAACCTGAGGAGGTTACACCCCTTGAGTTACAAGTAACTCTTGGTGGTACTCCAAGTGAAGCAGCCACTACATCTGTTACACCCACTGGGTTACATTTGGACAGTGGTTACATTCATAAGACTTCCTTGGAGGCAATTCCTTTTATAGCACCTCTGCCAACCACCAGTGGATTTATTTATCCTACTGGCAACATCAAAAGGTTGTCAAGTGTTGAAGGAAGAAGACCCCAGTACCAAGAAAAAGGGGCATCAGTGGTTAATGTTTGGAGTATATTCCCTACATCTACCACTGATAAAACCACTGCTAGTGGGAAATCAGATGATCCCATTAACTTGGGTGATGGTTTAAAGTACCAGAAATTGACGGCTCGCATTGCAAAGCTTGATAACTCTGTTGCAGAACTCAAAAATATGCTACAACAGGTGTTACAAGTTCAGAAGGTACAATCAACTGCTGTTCCACCTCAAGCACCTGCTCCACAAAGGGCACCTGCTACAAATGAGCTCTGGAATCTATTTCAATCTTTTCTCCAACAACAAGCTCAATTAGCAGATCAGCAACATGAAAAACATGTACAACAGCTGAGAAATACAATGGAGTCAAGGTTCAAGAACACTCAGGCTGACTTAAAGGCTCTCAAAACTCAGATCTTGCACACCACTGGCACTGCTCCTCCAAAAGTACGCTTCATTTATGACCTCCCAGAAGATAATGCCAAAAAGGGGGAGAAAATTAAGGAGTGGAAAAAGAAGGGTATAGAAGATGGTCTTTATCTTGAACCAGAGAATTCAAACATGACCAAAACGATCCCTTTGCCAGATGGCAGCAAGAAGATTGATGTGACAACAAATGCACTAGCAGAAGCAGTTGCAAGTGTAAAAAGAGATAGAGAGGCCAAAAGAAAAGCCAGGGTAGACAGAATGGATCATCCAGATCAGGGTACTTCTGGTTCAAAGGATCATGAAAATCTTGTTGAGGAAAAGAAGAAGCCTACTAGAAAAGTGAGGCAACCCAAATCCATTCCAATCAGACGTTCAAAGTCTGCTCAAAAACCACCATACAAAACAGCTGATGCAGCAGGAGTTACAAAAACTACTGCTTGCCAAACAGTTGTTCCATCAACACACACCACTTCAACACACACAACATCCACCGCTTTACCATCATCACCACCAAAAACAACACCTGCTGACATACAGCAGAAGACAGCAGATGTTATAACATCTGTTGTAATGACAACAGTGGTTGAAACACCAGTTGTTTCAACATCTGTTAGTCAATCACAATCCACTGCCACTACATCTACCACCACTGTTCCATTCAAAACATCATCAGTCTCTCCTAAACCAAAAAGGAGAAGGCTAATTTTAAAAGATGATGACACATCACCACCACAAACATCTTCAAAATCTTTAGCTCTTGTCACAATACCAAAACCTGTTCCTCTCTCTTCAGTTTCAATGTACAAGCCCTTACCTCCTGCAGGTGTTCAATTTCCTCTTGAACTAGCAGCTGTTAGAGATGAAATAAAATCCTTCTACTATGAGGATGACCCTGCCAAAAGGAGTTTGCCATCAATAAAGGGATATCCTTGGCCTAAAAATGTTGATGAATATTTGGAAATCAAAGCCAAGCAAGCAGAGGATATCTCAAAAAGAAACACACAAGGGAAGTCTGACAAAGAAATTTCAAGAAATTATCAATATCTGCTCACACAAGTCAGATCCCTAGAGCAATTTGCAAAAAATGTTAGTCAACAAATTTCTGAAAGAGCAGCTGAATCTCTAAAGAAAGACTACATTGAAAGCATCATGGCTCACAAAAAGTACAAAGGAGAGAGATATATGTACAAAGAGTGGACTGTTCCTGAGCTTGAAGATGAAGCTGCAAGAATTCAAGACATGATAAAAAGGAAGGTCACTCACACTCCTCCTAACTGGGCAAAGTTTAGAAAGAATGTACCTGACAAACAGGTAGAACTGCAAAGAATGAAAGAGGAACTGGTTGCTGCTGATTATGGAAACAAAAGACAAGTGGCTAGATGGAAAGAAGATGTGGTCAGGGCTACTTACAAAAAGTTGGAACAATTAAGAAAGAAAGATCCCACAGTTCCTCAAAAGCCTAACTATTCTAAAGCAGAGGTTTCTAAAAGACCACCAAAGTTGCAAGTCAAAAGAACCACTGCTCCAGCTGGTGCTGCCATCTACAAAAGAAGGAGCAAAAACCAGTTTAGCATGGAAACAATTCAAGATCTATTAGCTGGAGATGCCATTGTAAAAGCAGGCATGGAAGTAATGATAAAAGAAGATCTTGAATTGGAACAAACTGCAAGTGCTGCTCAGCCAGCCATGAATAGGCCAGCCTCTCCAAATACTTCTGCAAATAAACATCTCCCAAGAAACCCACCAGGCTCAAAAATACAAAAGTGGGAAACTGACAAACAGACCTGCGTATTGACTTTGCTCAGGTCTGGTGGAGTAGTGGAGAAAATATCAAGGGAACAAGCTCTTGGCCTGAGTCTTGAAGATTTGCAGGATCTCCTTGATCTTCCACTTAGCAGGGATGATGATGATACAGATGCCCTAGACTTTGAATTACAATTTAAAGGTTAGATAAGGGAACTGTTGATGAGGCAATAAAGATTTCCACAAATAATGAAGAGTTTTGGCATTATCTGTTCCAGGGGGAGATTGTTGGGATTGAACCCTATCAGAGGAACAGATAATTAAAGCCAAAACTGGATCAGAGCAGTGGATCCAGAATAAGCAGACGTTTACAGATTAGTTCATGCAAATCTCTCCCCTTGAAAGTGGCTTTGTATCTGCTGATCTCCTATCTACTGATCTTATCAAGTGCTGTTCCACAACTGCTGGCTTGCATCTACTGCCAAGTGTTAAAGACTGATAGAAGACCAAAGCTCTGCTGACTCAATCTACTGCCTTGAGTCAAGTACTGCTGATCCGGACAAGCATTGCTGGGTTCACAGCAGTGGAAGGATGCAGCAGCGGTTTATGTGTCTTTTATGTATTAGATTGTAATAGCAGTAGTTAGTACATCAGTGTTTGTATAGATCAGAGGTTAGAGTTTGTTAGGAGGTTAGATGTCACTTTCATGGTGACGTCAGCTAAGATGCTCAGTGGTTTGCAAGTGCCTATAAATAGTTCAGTACTTTGTACTGTTCTATTAGCTCTTTCACTACATCGTCTTCTTTGCACGAACAAACTACTGAGCTCTGGCTGAGGGGGAGTTTGCATTCATACATCATCATTGTAATCGTTGTTGAAATAAATTCAATCTTTCGGTTCATTGTGTAAAGATGTTTGATAAAAGTATTACTCTCGTTTGATTGTATGCAAAGTTTGCTTTCATCTTATTTCCGCTGCACAACTCTTTCATTTTCATCTTAATTTCAAACAAAAGTACAATCAAAAAGAAACTCAGATCCAACACAAGACCATACGTTCACATATGAGCTTTATACCACCTTCATTCGCCTTACCTGATCAAAGTAATTGTACCCATGCAAAATATTGTAAACCAAAACACACATCATACTATTCCTGGCGCACCAATACCCCTTAAAAAACTATCAAACACGACAGTGTTTCGGTATAAGTTACTTGCACAGCAGTGCATTAACAAAAGAAGGGATACACATCCCAAAAAACTACAAAAAAAAATTTGTTCAATACAATTACAAAAGGAAACCTACGCTAGATCTTCGCCTTCATCTGGGAAGATTTCCTTTAGTTGCGCCACGTGATCTTCGGATTGCAAAGCAACATTTATAAGGTCCATGACAGGAAGCTGCAAATTGTTGAATTCTGTTTTTAAAGCTGCAAGTGCAGTGCCAGTATTAACGCCATAAGTAGCAGATCTGCTAGTATCCAATTAACCTTCAGAGCGTTATTCACATGGTGCGAACACTCAGCATAGCCTTGGGTATACCCATCATTGCGCGCAGCAACCACCAAGCGCGCGACAGTTTTATCTAGCTCATCAGAATTCAACACTGATTCAGCAACCTACAAGAACAAGAAAGATAAATAACAGAAGGGCGCGAAGCATTCCCGCAAAGAAAACAAACAAGAAGCAACTTACACAGGCAATCCCACGCTCTTTCAACCATTACATATCGCTTTTCAAAGGTTCCAACTCGCTCTCTATTGTTGCCCGCGCCATTTCGGAATTCTCTAGTTTTTCTTCAGTATCAGCCAGACGGCGGGAGGTTTCGGTTTTCTTGGTACGCGCAAGTTCCAAATCTTTCTTGAGTTGTTCCTGATCAGAAAGCAAAGCGGTAAGTTCTTCTATTTCTTTATCTCTAAAAGCAAGGGAGGCGCAAGCTTGTACCTCTCGTTGTTCACTTCGCTCCATGTATGAACGCGCCTCATCCCGCGCAGCTTCAGCATCAGCTTTCTCTTTCTTCAACTTTTCGATCTCCGCATCCTGTTTTTTCAATTTCTCAACCTCAGCCTTGAGATTATTGATAACATTTCGGAGAATCATCTTTTCGGCGTTATCTTTTTCACATATCTTCTTCCAGTTCTTGCGCTCCTCGGCAAGAAGGGCAACTTCGGCTTCCGCTTTCCTTTTCCAACCCGCAACGGACCATTCTTCAGTTTTTCGATCAGCTTCAAACTTCGCCTGATCAGCTTCCAGCTTAGCCTTTAACTGGGCAATTCGGTTTTCATCATCAGCAACTTTCTTCTTGGACACCTTGAAAGCATCCCACTCCTTGTGCATGTTATGCCATTCACGTACTATGCGATGAGTGGTAGATGCATAAGAAGCGGCCTCCTCAAGGTAGGCATGGTAAGTCTGCTCATGAAGCCAACTTTCTTGAAACTTAATCTCCCCTGACGGAAATATCCCCTGCAACCAGTCCTGACACACGCTCCAATCTGAGAAAGTATCACCTTTCTTCAGATTCCAAACAGGGGCATGAATTTCGGAAGCATCCTTCTCCGAATAAGTCCTATAATAATAATCCCCCAGAGTCTCATCTAGGCGGATTGGAGAATTCTTGCCAGCATCAGAAAATGAGCCTTGATCTTCAATAATAACCTTCTCAACATTCTCGGGCATAGCGCCAGAAGCTTTGGAAGGAGTTATAACAGGGATTTCTTCGGTAGTTTTCCCTTTTTCCGAATCATGAGCATCAAGTTCAGGGGCTTGTGGGTCATCAGCACCATCCACAATCTCTGGGCTAATAACCTTTTCTGCATCCGAAGCAACATCAACAGGCTTATCAGCTCCGAGATCCTCAACCCCAACAGCTTTTTCCGCACCACCCTCGGGAACCTCAGTATTCTTTAACTGATCAGCAACAGAAGCGCGCGGAGGAGAGGGTGGGAGTTCTTCATTAACCACAGGCAGCGGTTCTGTGGGAACAGGAGAAGTTGGTTTTTCTGAAAAACAATAGTCTATGAGTCACAAAATATTCAATGTGCATAAGAAGAAGAAAGCAAAAGATGACACTTACTAGGAGCAGACTCTGAAATAAAGGCGTCCAGATTGCCTTTCCTGGTAATCTTCTTCCTCTGAATCTTCTTTGCAGGCTGACCTTCAGCCTCAGCACCAGACTGTTTTCTTTTCCCTGCCTTATTCCTCACTAAGTGCTCAGGGCTTGATTCCAAATCAATGGGATCATCAGGGTTGGACGAAGGGATATCAGCAGTATCTTTTGGTTCCGGTTTCGGCCTCCTAATAATAACTGCAGGTGCAAGACCCTCCAATGAATCAGAAACCACCACATAATCACACCAGGAGTCAGAGGAACGGTGCATACCTTTCTTCTCTCCCCCAACATTTTTTACCTTAGAAGATTGAGCTTTCTCAGCATCATTCTTCTTCGGCGCAGCAGTAGTGGTTGTCGCGCGTCTTTTCTTCTCAGGTCCTATGCCCAAATTAGATAAGTCACCTATTCACAAAGTGCAGAATAAAACTTATTCAAACGCGCAAAAGAAGCAAACAGAAAATAATCTGATGATACCACAACTCTTCATCAAGTTTCTTCGGAAGGGTAGCCATTTTCCCACCTTCCCTCTTGAAAGCAACAACGTACAACGAAACAACTGCTCAAAGGGAAAAGCAAAGGCAAATTCAAAAAAAAAAAAAAAAGAGAGAGAGAGAAAGAGAAGACAAGGAAAAGGGCAAAAATCTTACTCTTGCCATCTTCCATGTACACCAGCTTCTCCTCTCGTTCCATCCTCCAGTTCAGACTCATACCGGCACCAACAAGGGCTTTCTCCGGCAAGGCAACAGACAGAACGTCTTTTAGTTCCTTGTACCAATTTTCGTTAACAGGAGTTTGAAGGGTCTCAATAGGAACATCATCCTTTCCCCTAAAAATCATCCTCATTGAAACAACTCCGGCCTTGATAAAGAAGAATTTTTGTTCCCAATCATGAAAGGATTTTGGGGGTTGCAGCAAAATTTTCTTCGCTGATGCTCTTTGAATGAAAGAATAAAACCCTTGGGTACAGTGCATTTGATGAAAAACTCGAAATTGAGAAACCGTCGGTTCGATATGCATCGTCTGGCACACAAACTCAAAATGCCGAACCCTAACCATACCAATTGGGTGCATCTGGGAGATATAAAACTTATAATACTCAAGAATTTCAAGGAAAAATTTTGTCACAGGCAGACGAAAGTTGCCTTCACAAAAGAAATCCCAATAGAGGGTTATATACCCAGCCGGAGCATCCGCCGCCATCTGACCCTCTTCAGGGTATCGGGCACCCCAGTTCTCCAGAAATCTGAGGTTCCGAACCAATCCATCAAAGGTTGCCCTGGACCACTTCAACGGTGGAAGTTCGACAGACATTTCTTCCGTTGAATCTTCGTGATGATCTCCGGTTGACATAGGAGGAAGAGATTGCAATTTCATCTAAAAAAACGGATAAAGACGACGAAGAAGGGGAAGGGTTTCAACGAAGTAATGATTACTGGAAATAGGAAATCAAAGACACTTATATACCCACCGCCATAAATAGCATCGGTAACTGCAACAACACCTTTTTCGGGATAGCACGGTTACCCAAACAACAGGGGCGAGTGGGAAGCAACACAAACGCGAGTTCACGCGCGCGTGTAAATCTGACAGTGACAGCCTGTCATACAGTCCTTACTGTACCTCTCTCACCCAAAGTCAAAGATGTTCAAAATCACTATAATAAGAAAAGTAAATCTTCTCATAGAAGATTCACTACTTTCGCGCCCAAAAGCATTTCTCTCATATAGTCCAGTGTTCCACTTATTTGCATAAGAGCAACACTAGACTGGGGGGACTTGAAGGGGTAAAGTCCCAAAAACCTCGTGATAAGAAAATGGGACCATACCACAACTGTATCTTTTAGCCCTTTTTAGACCTTGCGCGGCAGCGCACTGGTCTTACAAAGAGTTCAGAAGAAAGACAACAAATAACACCCGCGCGCCAAAAGGAAGTTAATAAACCCTTGCGCCTTCCTCCATAACAAACAAAGGATAAGAATCCTAGTTTAAACACTTCCGCTTAAATAATACTCAGACTTAGATATTATTTACTGCACTGATACCACACGATAAGGAGTCACACCGGATTATGGCAATTACCTTCTAGAAGACTCAATCGTGCACCACCAGACGGTTATAACCGTCTGGGACACGTGTCATCATCCCAGGCTACCCTGAAATCACGATGATGACATGGAATTGGAGAGAAACCTCCACTTGCCCACTTTCCACGTGGCAATTCCCCAGTCGTTGATCTAAACAGTGATCCGTGTGCTCCCACATCAGATCAAGAAGATTAACGGAAGGAGAAATAACCGCTTACGGAGTTAGCATCTTCCGTCAACATTTCAATAACGAATTTTCCCGCCCAAATTCCCGGCTATAAATATGAGAATAAATCAGGTATGAACTTCAAGTTACACTTACTTCACCAATACTTCTTCTTCTTCAAAAACACATACTTATTCTCACGCCGGAGTCGGGTTACGGAGAGAACCTCCCGTCTCCCCGTAACGAGGCTAACGGTGTTCTGTTTTGCAGTGTTCACCGGAGAAGAAGACCAGTCCCTTCGAATCAAACGAGAGAGAACCACCCCTTTATGCAGAACTTAACCCCCTGGATAATTTGATTCCGGTCATTTATCCAGTGTTTCTTCAGCGACTTTGTTTGGAGTAGGATTGCGACCCCGAAGGCAAATGTGTTCGCATGGAAAGCGGCTCAGGACAGAATTCCAACAGCTTTAGCGCTGGAAAGGGAGAATGGAAAGCGGCTCAGGACAGAATTCTAAGAGCTTTAGCACTGGAAAGGAAGGATGTACCGGTACATAACACCACATGCACGCTTTGTAATGGAGATGGGGAAACAACAAATCATGTTTTGTTAACATGTAGACAAAATGTGTAAATTTTGCAACACATTTTATCATGGATTAAAACTCCTGCTGGGCAAATAGGTGATACAATCAAAGAGTTAATGGAGAGCATTGGTGGATTAGTCGAATCAGTATACAAGAAAGAGTAATTCACGCTATATTTGTTACAACGTTGTGGAGCATTTGGAATGCAAGAAATAAAAAGAGATTGTATGAATGTCAACAGACATAAGCTGGTGAAAGAGATCAAGGAGACGACATACGATTGTTTGATTTTATAGTTTAAAACTTTGTACCGGTAAATGAAGTTGTATGTTTTATTTCTTATTGTGTATTTTGGCTGCACCTTCTTGCTATGGTCTGTTTTTTTATGAAAGATTTATGTAGGCAATTAGGCAACATAAGGGTAAATAAAAAGATTCGAAGATTTTGATTTAACATATAAATCATTAAATTGCAACATAATTATATATTTGTTTTTAGTCATCAGGGCCGTTCCAACCTTTTTGGAGACCCTAAGCGAACTACGAAGTCGGGGGGCCCTAATTTCACCCATAAACTCTCCTCCAATCCCGATGGACCCGTCGCCATGGGTGATTACGGTTGCTTTTTTCATCTAGTGATATTCGACAACTTAGAAGTTGAAAGTAGGTTGCGACGGGAAGTGGGAACGATGATTGCGGTTGTATTTTAGGGGCTTTAGGCCGCTGAATAATGATTGATTAGGTCGATGGTTGTTGTAATAGTTGGAAATTAATTCGAAACGGGCTTTGAAACTAGGCCTTTTTTTTTTGCTAAACAATATTTACTTTGGTCTCCGTCAATAAAAAAATAGTTTAGTTTTGAAATAAACGTATTTATTTAGGCCCAGTATGTATACTATATATAAAATCTTTCTAAAAACTTGGAGGCCTTTATTTTTTGGCGGCCCTAGGTTCGTGCCTAGGTTGCCAAGCCTATGAGCCGGCCTGTTAGTCATTAATTATTTAGTGCTATTATTTATACTTCATGAGTAGATATAAATATATATTTACTATTCTATGGAGTTTTTCCTTAATTATTTATAAAATTTTCCGGTTTATAAATTCGGTCTGACCGGTTCGACCAATGAATCAGTAAGAAAACCAGTTTAACGTCCGGTTCAATTCTGAAAACATTGATTTTAAGACCATGTGTAGTGGTTAGCTCAATAATACCCCCACCATGGGGCATTTTCTGCCATGTGACAGTCCTGTCAGCATGGGGGCATTATTGGGCGTTATTGCAAAAATGCCGTAGTGGGAATAATGCTCAATAACGCCCATGCAATCATTACACAATTATTAATTTTTTAAAATTTAAAACTAAAAATACTTCATTAATTTAAAAAAAATTACACTACTAGAAATTAAAAAAAACAAAATAAAAAAAATAAAGTTAAAAAAAAAGATGAAGATCTAGAGTCCGTATTTTTCCCGAATTTTTTGGCGATGCATATGCGCAAGGATCAACGCGTCGCCTTGGAGGTGGTCGATCGGTTTGGACAAAAACTCAATGTCCTTTTCCATTTGCCTCGCCTCTTGCATCTCGTTAAACTTTTTGGTTTCGGTGACGCGTTCTTTCATAGTCTCCAAACGTTGGTGGCCGAGGTCTCGAATGTCTTGGAGACGACGGTTCATCTCCTCGAAATCTTCCTTCAACTCGAGATCGGGAGACGACTCCACCGGTTTTTTCCTGGTTCGCTTTTCCTTTCTTCTACCGGGCGGTCGGGCCAACTCTTCTTCAAGTTGCTCATCAACGTCCACAACTTCATTTAGATCGACATTGCGGGCATCGGAAGTCGGTGTTTCAGGGTCAACGGAGGATGATGTTTTTGACCGTTTAGCTCGACGTCATGGTCACTACGCCCGCCCACTTTGGACTTTTTCGTAGTAGTTCCCAACACTTATAGTATGGGAAAGCGCTTTTCGTTCTCTCGTACTCTTCCAAAGCCTTCGTTAAAACCCCGACGTCATCTTCTCCGCTCGGGCGATTATCGTAGTTACGTTGATACACTTTTTGGAAGGCGTGACACTTGTTGATGTCGGTCCATTTGCTAGAAATGGAATCTTTGTCACGACGCTCGCCCTTACCCCGCGTGCTATAAAAGAGTACACGAATCCTATTCCAAAATTCGGGGCCCGTTTGAAAGTTTGCTACAAATTGAAATACAAAGTTGTACGTTAAAATAAAACAAAATAGACGTGTACGAAAAAAAAGTAAAAAAAAATATAAAAGTTACCAATATCGGGGTCCTCCGAAACATCGACCCATGCCCGAACCAACGTGTATTCCTCCTCCTTCGTCCAACTAACGTAAGAATGCTTACGTCGAGGTTCGTTCGCTTCCTTCTTCTTATGCGACCTTCTGCCGCGTTTGGATATCTCTCGCTCTGGTTCGGGTTGCGTCTCCGCCACGATATCCACATCGGGTTCGGCTTGTTGTTGTGAAGGTTGCGACCCGCCGGCTTGACCAAAGCCGAAAGTGGGTTGCACGAATGGAGTAGCGCCACTCAAGTAAGCCGCGTACGATAACATGTTCGGGTCCATGTCATGAAGGTTAAAGGGTTGTTGCGGTTGGGTTGTGTTCGGGTTCATGGGTCTTGAGGGGACACCAAATGGGGGTCGGAATGGATGCATCTTTTTATAAATTGTAGAAGTAGTAGAGAGAACAAGTGGGTTTTTTATAAAAAAAAAATATGAACAAGTGGGTAATATATATAGTGTGTTTATATTGGAATTAAAAAAATCAAATAAATAAACAAATGACCATTGCCAACGGTCAACTCGATTCCCAATTCAATTTTAGGCGTTTTTTAAAACACGTCGGGCCCAATTTTTTCTCGAAACACGCTCAAAAACGCCGGGATGTAATGGTATAGGGGCGTGTTCCGACGTTTTTTTTTTGAAATTTTTTTAAAACAAACGCCTCATTACGGGCGGTCTAAGTCTTTGGTCAATTTATTAATTTATTGAGTAGTTGAGTTAGTTCAGATATTCTCAAGTGTTAAGTCAAACTAATTGAAGCAAACAATTTAAGGAATTATTAAAGTAGTAATGTACTATTAAAAAGGGAAATTGGATAAATTTGAAACGAATAAGGATCATCGTGTAAGTTAAATGATATACGATTTACACGAAAAAACAAAAATTAAAGTTGCATAAAATTGTGTCATGTGTCTCTTAATATTTTTATTTATTAGGTATAGAGATATAACGTATCATTAAAAAATACAACTTGTATAATTCGAATTTCAGTTAATGTTTATTCAGGAGAAAAGGGTGTGTGTGGGTGATTGGGGTGGGGAGGGGGGGGGGGGGGGGGGGTTTAAATAGGGGTGTGCAAGTTGTTTTTGCTCAAAATCATAACCATATCGCGATGTATGTTAATGGATAACCATAACCATAAGTGGTTGGTTATGGCGGTTTTGATGGTTATAACGGGTCTAAACTATGAACTTGGTTCTAGGTAAAAATAGCTTAATTTTTTTTTACCAAAGAATAAATTGTTATTACACATTTGTATCTATTAGTATATTACATATACTAAAAAATACATATAGTTTATAATATTAATATCGTTTATTACCTAATATTCAAACAAAATGATATGATATAATCCATAAAGCCTAGCTAAATATAGGCTAATTTTTTTTTCGACCATAGATAATTTGTTATTACACATTTGTATATATTAGTATTTTACGTATACTAAAAATACATATAATTTATAATATTAATATCGTCTATTACCTAATATTTAAACAAAACGATATGATATAATCCATAAATTCAAAAAAACATCCAACCAAAACGATATGGGATAACACATATATTCTAAAAAATGTTCAACCAAAAATATCAGATATTAAAAAAATGAGAAAAATGCCTGGATAGTCCATGTGGTTTGCCCATTTTTCACCTTTAGTCCCTAACTTTCTAAAATTACAGCTATAGTCTTCAACTTTTGTAATTTCGTTCCCGGATAGTCCCTGGCGCGGATGGGGGTTAGTTTGTCCAGTTAAGTGGGTGTGAAATGACCTATATACCCTTACTATAAAAATAAAACAAAAATAATTAATAAATCATTTATAAAGACAAATGGGACCCACCACTATTATTTAAATATAAAAAATGGGACCCACCTTCCCCTCCTACTTCATCTCCTCAACCCCAAGCATCACCGTCCACCACCACCTCTACAACCTGGAAACCTTCTCCCGACCACCATTCACCACCGCATCATCACTCTATCCAGCACTGTCACACCACATCAAAACCACAACTCGAGCCACCCATGTCTGAACCCCCATCTTCGAACCACCATCACCACGTAGCTGAAATCGCGTTCAAAACAGATCTGAAATCGCGTTCAGATCTACAATCGCCTACCTCCACCCCTCAACCACCGCCTCCACTTCCTCTAACAACCGCCTCCAATGTCTCCAACCACCGCCTCCACCGTCTCCAACCACCGCCTCAACACATCAGGTCTAACGCCCATCACCTGAACCCATCACAAATTGACCGGAAAGGGCTATCTTTAGTTGTGGTGGTGGTGGTTGGTTATAGAAGATGGTGGTGAGTTAAAGAAAGAGGGATCAATGATTTTTGGGGGGTCTGGTAAACAATGTTTGCCTACTTCCATGTCTGCAGCCCAACACCACTGTATGTCACCACTTGCAACAACACCAAATCATACCTAGATATCTAAAATTAAAGAATAAACATATCTGTAGAAGTTATAGAGAGAGAAGTTATAGTGATGGGTCTAGCAGAACTGTTCGTCAGAGGTGGTGGGTGTAGTTGAACTGTTCGCCGGAGGTGGGGTGGTTGTCGATACTTCCGCTACTGCAGGGTACTTCCGTTGTTACAGATCATTGTTGATCTTGTTTGTAATGGTTTTTTCCGTGAGGATCTGTGGATATGTCCGCTGCCAACTGCAACTCACTACCGCCACATCACCCCGACTTCCGATTTTAAAAGGTTGTGGCTACTGACGATGTTGTGTTGTAGGTTCGAAGGTGACCGGAACCGGTGGTGGACGGTGGTGCTATGTGGGGTTAAGAAGATGAAGAAGAATGGGATGGTGGGTCCCAATTTTTATATTTAAATAACAGTTGTGGTCCTCACTTGTCTTTATAAATGTTTAATTAATGTTTTATTTTTACAGTAAGGGTATATAGGTCATTTCGCACCCACCTAACTCGACAAACTAACCCCCATCCGTGCCAGGGACGATCCGTCATCCAGGAAAGAAATTGCAAAAGTTGGGGACTATAGATGTAATTATAGAAAGTTAGGGATTAAAGGTGAAAAATGGGCAAACCACAGGGACTATCCAGACATTTTTTCTCTGAAATATTATGAAAAGTCCAAAATCAGACAAATATTTTACTACATGTTTGTTTGATTCGGTTATGGTGAGTATGGAAACATTGATAACCATAACCAGTCCGCTGTAGGAACTAGGTTCACTTTTTAATAAAATATATTACAAAATATATAATAACGAGACTCTCGTTATTTGTGGGAAATTCTTCTAGTACAATACCGGTTACGTAAACTAAATAAATAAATGTAATATACAATTTAATTGTACCAATCTTGATTCAAGTCGATGTCTTTGGAAACTTCAACCGCACCTACGAGATCGAAACTCCGCTGCAAGACAAGCAAAATTGTTGACGGTTTTGGTTGAGGCACGTGTTCAACACGCTTCCCTTAAAACAGATTACGCGCCTCCTCTCAGATGGTTCTGTCTCCCATGGTACAACAACCAAAGCAGTAGTTGTATTGTATGGCCGGAGATGGCACTCGTGCCCGAGGTTACACCGGGTATGATGGTGTTCATAAAATAGGAAATATTTTGAAGTGTAAAACAATAATTTAGAGAATACAATTCTCTAAATTTTTATCCAACAAAGACAACCTACATGTGTGTATAAAATTTCTATTCAATCTATCACCGAATGAACCATGTTTCCTGTATTTTTACACACTGTAGTTAACATATAATTAAAACCTATTTGATCTTGTAGTTAATACAATATTAAACAAGATAATTAATCTTGTAACTACAAGACCATAAAAAGGTTTTAATTGCATTAAAATGGAGTTGAAGTGGTCAACGTAACTGTCATATCAATTCATGACGATCTCGTAACTGACAGAGACTAGGTTGATTGATCGTGACCAGCGTGCAAGCGAGCTGCACACCATACAGTCGGATCCACGCCTATGTGACCCGCGGGCCGCTCGTAGGCTAGCCGCGCACACTACACTAGAACCCGCGCTATGCGCGCGGCACGCAGACCAGTGCGCCTAGTTACTACTGCAAACCTGCACGCACGCCAGAACTGATCCGCTAGTCCGCGCGCCACATTTCAAGAATTTCATGCCATGTTATATGGAGTCGCGCGCCACACGGATGCCACTGTGCATACCAGGACGCCACCTGGTCATGCGCCATCTATACTCGTGTGCCACTTACTTTCTTCGCCATAGCCAATGACGTGCGCCATGCGCCTAAGGAGCTCGCGCCGCATCGACATATCATGGCATCGCCTACGCCACCCAATGGTGCGCCATAAGCGGACCCGCCATGTATCTGACCACATGCTCATGGGCAAAAATATAATGGCGGTGTGTGAAGTTCAAAGCGCACCACATTGGGCCTATAGCCCATGTCACGTGCGCATATGTGCGGGTGCGGTGCACCCTTTGGTCCCCACTAGTGTTTTCCTTTAAGGAAAACAATTTACAAGGAGTGCTCCTCCTTATATACCACTTTGAGTTTTGTCATCCCACCTATGTGGCCATGTGGGACAAGTTGACAAAACTAATCCATTTTATTCATCTTTGTTTGTTCCAAACATACAACTTCAAGCTTCGATATCTCATTCATCTTAGCTCTAATTGGACATAGTTTGAATACAAACCCATATATAATTATTTATACAATACATATATAAATATTATTGATGTCCAAAATATTTAGTGAAAAACCCATTTTCACTAAAATTTCCAACAATCCCCCACATGAATGGAGATCGATTAAAACACCCAAAATTCCCCGATAAAACCTCGACAGTCGAGTATTGCATGATAGGTAGGTTTTGCCTTTGAACCTTCCTTATTGAAGCATACTTAGTCTACTAGGGTTTTGTAGACGTGATGTCCTTGAACAACCCCCCATTCGTGTAAACGACAATATACATTCACACAATACTTTCTCTAGCCGGGCCATCCCCTCATTATTGTTTCCTATTATGGTCCTGGAACACTAGTCTGGTTCTTCGAGAGCTCTAGGATTGCGCACCCCACAAAGCCATTCGAAGCGACCCTACTTCTCTCTCACATAGGTGATTCCTTTGAATCATTAAAAGAATTATGGCTTACTATGATTTTCACAAATCAATTAGCCATATATTATGCTTAGCCTCACAACAATGTCACTGAATATTATAGGAATGGACTAGGACGTATTTAAACACCCTTTTATAGTTTTAGGGGGATATATGAACATATACACTAGCTTATATATAAACATATATATTAGCTATGCCCCCACAGTGACTACCCTTCGGTTCATGATTAAGTTGTCCTATTGAACCTAGATCTTGGGATCTCCAATCAACTAGGTTAGGTTTCCCTCATGTCCCTTTTTCATGGGCTTTAGTCTCATTCCACAACTTGATCTCTTATCAACCCACTGGTTGTTGGATCCAAAATTATTTGTTGACTTCGCTAAGTCAATAACAATAATTTTCAGTTTAGATCAGTTGTTCTAACGTGTTCTTGACTCGCTAGTCACTTTTGCCTTTTAGTCGATTCAACAGACTTATAACTCGTGATCTCAACCTGGATCTAGTTATGTACCTTGTCTTTAGAATGACATGAAATTCAATTCATGGCTAGACACATTTTCACCATGCCTTTGGTGTGTCATGACTGACATCTTACTAGATTTTGAATCTAACCAATTGGCATTCGAGTCCAATCTACTCGATTGACTCCATATAACCATTGTGTACTCCACTTGGTCATGCGTTTACAATATATGCAAGTCACCCTCACATTTAAGTGTAATTGGATAGCATCCAAATGGGGCGATGAAATGTTCTCCCTTTCATTTCGAGTTTGAGAAAACTTCTCAACTCCCATTTCCACATTCAAATGCAAGTCACCCCCAGATTTAAGTGTAATTGGATAACATCCAAATGGGGTGATGAAAGGTTCTCCCTTTCATTTCGAGTTTGAGAAAACTTCTCAACTACCATTTCTTCATACCATAAAGGGTTTGTTTCTTAAATGGTTCCTCCTCCCACATCGCTTGCATTTTAATTAACTATCCTTTAGGACTAAAATGGAGTTATCTTTATAGTTTTGTTTTAGCACAAAATTCGTTCTTGTGTCATCACATATTTTGAATGTTTAAAGTTAATTTAATCTCCGTCGAGCATATAAATTAACAAGTATTAGTCTAGCATGCTTTAGACCACAATACTTTAGCATGTGAACAGAAGATGCATCATTCTGATTCTTCACAGCCTTAAGAGATAACGCACTATCTCTTCCGAACATTCGTTTCTTAGTTTAGACACAATAATGAAATTTTATTTCACCATTCCAAACCCATCGATTTTAGGAAGGCCTCAAAACCATAGTTAACTTCATCCATTAGGATCATAACTCGTTTTCCTTTTTATCTCCAAGGCTTCACCATTGACTTCCTAAAGACTTAAACATAAGTCTTAATCTAAGTCACTTTAATGACAAATCTTTGTATAAAATCACTTGAGTCTTGAGATATAGCCAATTAGATTGACTCTCAATAACAAAGCATTCACGTATGCCTATAGTAATATATACATTTACGTTGTTATTTCATTAATACCATGTATTGGGATACTCTCCCAAATTGAGGACCAAACCTCCACATAGTTTAAACAACATTGATGGTGGTAGAAACATCTACAAGTCCATCACTATTGTAAATTTCCATTAATAAATTTTTCTAAATTTATTAAAATCATTTACAATAATAACATATATTTCTTTCATATGTTATATTCTATGAAAAACTCACATGTGCATTTCCATGTTGATGCTCTCAACATTAGATGACATATCTCGTTTTCGTGTATTTCATCTCAAACCATTCACCACGTTTCTTACGAGGCCGTTAGGTATTTGATGTTTGATTTGTGACTTATTACATAAGCCATGATCACAACCCGCTCGTTGTGTTTGTGTAAATTACTTTTTACACTTTGTACCAAAATGTGTATCCTTTTGACAAATTATTAGTAGTCCAAATTAAATATTTATCTTTTATTATATTTAAACCATTTTTTATGTGAAATAAACCCAAACGATAGTCTACCATTTATAATAAAATAAAAGTGGACAAAAAAAATAAAACGGATACACTAAAGATGTCTAAACGTCAAATGCCAAAGTGTTATTATCTTCAACATTTTTGACCGAAATAAACGCAATTATTTCGTTCGGTGTCATGTTTTGAGGTACTCCCTCATCTTGGAACTCTAAACTTGAATAATCACAAGTTGTCCAAAATTATAAAGTTGTTTACAATTAACTACTCGCAAGTAGTTAAGCAACTTATTATGTCTATAACAACATCGAGTTGTTTTTCACAAAATAGTCTTTCCAAGACTATTATATGGTTCAAGACGTTATACTTCTCGTGGAAGTATCGAATCACTTATAATTCGCAAAGACATGTTTTATTCATTCAAAACATTTCTCGTTTTGCAAGTGTTTTAAAATTAAACTATATATTATTATGTTTTGATTACAAATCAATACCATAAACCTTATAATAGTTTATTTAATAAAACAGTTTCAAATTCGCTCGTTTGAAAATAAAACGAGTACACATCGTTTTAATAATTGGTTTATCATATTCAAACCATTTCTAACCGTTGTTAGATAATAACGATTACCAATCATTAAAATGAGTGTTTTGTATGATAACCAATTCTAATACGCTAATTAGAATTTAAATATTTAACCAACATTCAAAATATTCGGTTTTTATAAAGTAAAAACGTGCTCGTTAGAAATAAAATGAATATATTTATTCACTTTTGGTTTATTTAAATGAACGTTTTCTAACACGCTCGTTAGAAATGAACAAAAACTTTTCTAACACGCTCGTTAGAAAATATATAAAACGATTACAAATCATCTTAAATAATTTATCATAGTTAACCCGATTCTAACCCGGTCGTTAGAAATTAACGATTGCAAATCGTTAAAATAGTTGGTTATAAGATAAACTAATTCTAATACACCCATTAGAAAATTAAACGATTATTTATTGCCATAAGCCGTTTTGGGTTTATATAAAATAAACGTTTTCTAACCCGCTTGTTAGAAATAAACAATTGACAAAGTCGTTAAATCGTTTCTAACACGCTCGTTAGAGAATAAACAACTATCAAACTCTTTAAATCGTTTCTAACATGCTCGCTAGAAATAATCGATTACAAAATTTGTTTCGATGTTTATAAAAAAATATAAACTATTTCTAATATGCTCATTAGAAATAAACAAATAAAAATCGTTTAAATGCATGTGGAAAAAATCCGTTTCTAACTCGCTCGTTAGAAATTTAATAGTTTAGACAAAACCGTTACAAGGTTTATTTACAACTTGCGAAGGCGACGATTCGGAAATTATTTACAACATCAAATAAAGTTACTTTAAAGTTCGAAATTCGACAAATCTTTTATAAAATCAATGTAATGATTTATATTGTTTCAAATGTCGAATAATAATACAACTTCTTTTCATAAGAATAAATATATTGTATATATTTATTTCAATAATCAAACGACACGGCGATTGTTTTACTAAAATAAACATAGTTCATATATTTATTTGAAATATTAAACGACACAAATTCGTTTTATAATATAGCTTATATATTTATTTTAAATATCGTACATCACGAGTTCTTTTATAAAATAGATATAGTTTATCTATTTATTTCAGACTTCAAATAGCTCGACGATTCTTTTACTAAATAAATATAACTTTTATATTTATTTCAAAACGCCTACACAGCATACGACATATAATACGATTTTGTTATATATTCTTCGCTACATACACATGCGACTTCGCGAGACGACTAACACTATCCTACCAATATATTTATATTTTTGTATAAATATCTATATATTCGAATTTCTCGAAAACTAAGTACTTTCTAGACTTAGTAAACTATTAACGACATTAAGCGAAACTAAACGAGTATAACTTAATCATTTTCGTTAAGTTAGCAACTTACGTCGAATTGTTCAGTTAACGATTCGGTAGAGCTCGGTGACACGTAGTTTAGTTATCGCTTTTATTTAGAAACTTATAAGATATTCCGTGTTTGGAATATTGTAGAATGCACGCTAGCGAGTCACGTCTTGGAAACGACATCACAAAATCGTATTTAGCTAGCTTTGCACATGGAAATCCAGGTGAGTTCATAACCCCACCTTTTTATGGTTTTACATTTTTACAAATGTTTTCGGGGTGGAAAGACATGCACGTTTTGTAGAAACATACAAAGTTTTCGATGAACAAAGATTGCATATTTTTAGACAAGCACGTTTTGCAAGAACATACGAGGTTTTTGAAGGAACAAAAACTATATATCTTTTAACTAATACAAATGATTTGTGATTTTCATTGAACTCAAATGGTTTACGAATGATTCATACTAAATATGCTGGTTTTACAAAACAAATGCGTATTTTCGAAACGTGAATAATTTTCATGATTAGGGACGGGATTGTCCTGGTGATAATAATGGGACTGGGTTGGTCTGCGTAAGTAAAACGAGACAACCCAGTGAGTTTCGTGTTCCCCCTTTTCTTTTAACTGTTTTCAGTTTTATAACTTCGGGGATGAAGTACATGTTACAACTGTTTACAAACGTTATTATTTGGTATGGTTAGCTAAGGAAGGGTACACCTAGATCATGTGAGTGGTGGGTATAACGCTTAAGGCCATCAATCCTCGTTGTAGGACCGAGGGACATGAGTGATAGATCTATTTGGGTGTAGCGAGCCCCACCCATGAGCCCGCGGGATGGACCATGAGGTGACTATGTCTTACAGCTGGAAGCCCGGTGCAAATCTGCTAGATTTGAGTCTTCCTGCATCACGTCACCCATATTAATGGCCTTGCAAACCATTAATGATCTGTTTTTCCTTGTTGATTTCATACCGGGGTTTTACAAATTACATACCATGTTTTATACAAATTCAAAGCATAGGATTATGCGGGCATGAAGTCAAAGTTAGGGTGGGCATTGACGGTTATACAAACTTTACAAATACAAGAGTTTACAAATACATGGTTCTACGAACATAATGCGTTACAAATACAAAGTTTCCATATAAATTGACAAGAAAATGATTTCTAAATTCGTTTTCTCAATAATATTTCACAAACCGGTTATTCAAAAGGTTTATTTCAAATCTTTTACAAACAAACTATGAACTCGCTCAACTTTATGTTGATTTTTCGCATGTTTCTTTCTCAGGTTACTTTTTCAAAGTTATGGCACGGTTGGAATAGGAGAACCATATGGAGTCGAGTTCTTAGTGGGCGTTCGTTTTTCTAGAAGTCTTAGCTTATTTGCTTCCGCTGTGCAATGAAGATACCAGTCCAGTCACGCCATGCTTCGATATTTCGGGGTGTGACATAAGTACAAGACCATTAAAAGGTTGTGGAAGCTATCCACTCTGGTAGTTCTAACTGGTCGTTTCTCCCGGCTAAGAAACTGATTGGGGGCGTGTGGAACAGTATAGTGTCGGTTTCCAACAGGCCGTTGAACGGCAGTTCTCGATTTCGCGATTGTGTTAGGGGGAAGGTAGGAAGGGGAGATTGTATTTCCTTCTGGCTAGATCCTTGGTTATTGGAGACCCCTCTTATGGAGAAGTTTCCCAACTTGTTTATGCTGGAAACTGTCAAAAACTGCTCGGTGCGGGATAGGGTTCTGGGGGTTTGGTTATGGAAACATGAGCCTGATCAAGTCGAGGAACAGACAGAACTGCTCGACCTCAACGAAGCTGTTGCTTTGGTCCTGCTGAATGATAGTGTCGACGATTGGTTATGGCTCCCGGATCTGGCGAACTCATTCTCTGTTAGTTCGATTAAAAAGGTGATGGACGATGGTAGTGTTGATAGCAGCAGATATGTTCTGGAGTGGAACAAGTGGGTCCCGACGAAGTGTAATTTTTTTGTTTGGAGGGCGGCCCTCAATAGAATCCCTACCTCAGATGCGTTGCAGCGGAGGGGTATCAATGTTGGTGATGGGTTATGTCCTTTTTGCAAGTCGGAGAATGAATCTGTGGAGCACCTGTTTACGTCATGTATAACGGCTGCGATTCTATGGCAAAAGATAAGTCAATGGTGCAGGATTCCTCCTATCTATGCTTTCTCGTTCACGGATTTGGTGGAGACTCACAATGGGATCTCAATCAAGTCGAAGGAGAAGTCGATCATTCAAGGTATCATCTTCGTCTCTTGTTGGTGTCTTTGGATGGCTCGTAACAAGGCGGTTTTGTCCGGTGAAGAGGTGAAAGTGGAAGGTGTGTTCAGCGAAGTTAGATCGTTAGGTTTTTTGTGGTTCAAGAATAGATCTATGTGTAAATCTATTTCTTGGTCGGATTGGTGTA
>JARYGA010008430.1:0-44373 GCA_030545235.1 Helianthus tuberosus | reverse complement strand
AGTTACCCCCCGAGACTTCCTACACAACAGGGGATTGAGGTCACGAGTTCATATCATTCTCCGCCGCATGACCAGCCCGCTACGGTGGAATATAGTCATACCTCAGACCCTTATTACTACCCAGGCATGGCCAGGAGGAGCCCTACCCCTATTATTATTCGACGATCTCTCACTCCCGTTCCCAGGGTTAGTAGGTCCCATACTCCCGACACTCCAGCAGCTCGTATCTCACCTGCCCTATCAGATACACCCACTTCCCCTGCTATTAGACTTAGACAGACGGCGCGTAGGAGGGTGCCGATGCCAGTACAAGTTTTTACTCCTCCCACTTCACCACTTGCCCCTCCCTCAGCAGGAGTACAACCGAGAGTCACCGCTAGGTTCATTGATCCGATGCACGAATCCACACTTTCCTCACCCTACCATACATATAAGCCGGGTGGGCCTTCACATCCCGTAGAGGATTCCCCCCCCCCCCCCCCCGCCAGTTTGGGGTATCCTAGCACCTCAAGCGGAGCCCCCTAAGTCACCGAGGAGTAGGAGATGGATTGGATATGTGATTGAGCAGTTGGTAGCACTCACCGTGGCAGTGGCAGAGGAAGCACATCATCTTAGCGCCTCATATGATTGCATTATAGTTACCCAACAGGCGATGATGAGGGTCTAGGACAGACAGACATATACTGAGTTCCGTCAAGGACGTGATCAGGCATTATTATGGTTTTATGGAGGAGCTATCACACTGTTGGCAATAGGGTTTGTGTGGTTGGCTTTCTGGAAACGCGTATAGAGACACGGTTACTTTTGTACATATGTCTTTTGACATCACATCAAGAACTAGGCACTAGATGCCTATGTCGAGGTGTTAATGTGTTATTCTTTCTGTTTCAGTATTAGATGTTTTATCTTGCTTGTATATCACGGTAGTGACACGTTTTGACCCGCATGTTATAAGCACTGATCCCTAGTGGATTAAGTCTACGTGCCAATTTTGACATTGTACAGCGGCACTTATATATATGCATATGTTGTTAAATTTTATTTTATATGTGTTTATGAATGCAATGCACTGACTGAAATATGTGATGCTATGAGTTATATACTCGACCTGTGTGCCAACCTATGTGTATTCTATGCGAACAGAAATGGTACCAAAACGTGCAAACAACTTGACTGAGGCTGATATCGCACAGTTAATAACCCAACAATTACAGGCGGTGATCCCAACTATCGTAGCCCAAGTTACCGCCGGTGTGACTGCAAACTTACCTAATCGCCAACCTGATCCTAATATTATTCCGGTCACCCCGAATAACGTGCGGCAGGGATGCAGTTACAAACAGTTCATGGAGGGTAAACCTATGGAATTTAATGGCATCGAAGGACCGACTGGAATTGTACGTTGGATAGAGAAAACACAAGTTGTCATCAATATCAGTAATTGTCCGGCGGACTCTATTGTCAAGTACGCGACATCCACCTTCATGGATGAAGCTTTAAACTGGTGGAATACAATAGTCCAAACACGTGGGCAGGAAGCAATTGATCACCTGACATGGGACGAACTTAAGACGATGCTTATGGACCACTACTGCCCGAAGAACGAAATCCAGAAGTTGGAACACGAATTCTGGAATTTACAAATGCAAGGGGCAGACCACGTTGGTTACACCAACCGTTTCAACACTCTTGCTCGATTACTACCTGATATGGTCCGACCTGAGTCGAAACGTAATGAGCGATACATATAGGGTTTAGCCCAAGAGGTCCGCAGTATTATAAACTCTGTGGAACATCTCACAATGGAAAGTGTTGTGTCCAGGTCCGGCACAATCATGTTTGACATGGTTAGAAGGAACATCCTGAAAATGCCTGGAGAAACATCTGGTATGAAGAGAACCGAATATGATTGGAAACCCCAAGGAACCCAACAAAATAAATGCACCTGAGTGACACCCCAAGCCTATGCCATGACTACTAAAGATGCAAGAGCAGATAATTATAAAGGGACGTCACCAAAGTGCAAGAAATGTGGATTTCACCATTCGGGTGAATGTCGAACCGTGGTCTGTAATAAATGTCAGAAGACGGGGCATTACGCAAGAAGTTGTAGAGCCTTTACTAATACCTCAACTCATTCTTACCAACCCACCCGTTTTCAACCGCCAATATCTCAACCAACCCAACAAAAACAATTACAACAACCCCAGAAACCGCAGCTGACCTACCCCCGTACTTGTTTCAAATGTGGTAGTACGGAACACTTTAAAATAAATTGTCCTAAACTCAACCAAGGTCAGACGGGAAAAATGAACCAGGGACAAGCTTCTTCTTCAAACCAAGCAAGAGGACGCGTTTTTGTGATCGGATCAGGTGATGCACGCCTGGATCCGAATGTGGTGACAGGTACCTTTCTCATTTCCGATTAGTATACTTCAGTACTGTTTGATACATGCGCAGATAGGAGCTATGTTTCCATTAATTTCTTACCCCTATTAAATATGCCGGCTATTGAATTAACAAGTCCCTATTCCATAGAACTTGCTAATGGTAAACCTAGAACTAGTCACTAAATCATTCGTGATTGTCCTTTAATTCTTAACGACCACCAATTTCTTATTGACCTACTACCGGTAGAGCTCGAAAGTTTCGATATAGTAGTGGGAATGGACTGGTTGTCCAAGTACAAGGCGTAGATTATATGTGAGCAAAAGATTGTTAGGATCCCTTTTCCTAATGATGAAGTTATGGTACAGGGAGAGAAGTCTGGTACCATATTAAACCTTATATCCCACCTTAAAGTGTTGAAATGTATACGTCAAGGATGTGATGTGTTCTTAGCAAGTGTATTGACGACCGAACCAGAAGAACAACGTATTAAGGATATTCCAATAGTGTGTGATTACCCAGACGTGTTTCCCGATGAATTGCCCGGATTGCCACCCAATCGGCAAGTCGAAATCCGTATCGACTTAATACCGGGAGAAGCTCCAATTGCCAAAGCACCTTACCTTTTAGTACCTTCAGATATGCAAGAACTATCATCACAGTTACAAGAACTGCTAGACTGAGGTTTTATCCATCCCAGTTATTCACCTTGGGGAGCACCAGTGTTATTTGTGAAGAAAATGGATGGAAGCTTTCGGATGTGTATCGACTACCGGGAGTTGAATAAGGTTACCATAAAGAATCGATATCCTCTTCCACGAATCGATGATTTATTTGATCAGTTGCAAGGAGCCTGTTACTTTTTCCAAAATCGAACTTAGATCTGCTTATCATCAAGTGAAAGTTCAAGAGGAAGCTATCCCTAAAACAGCCTTTCGAACTAGGTACGGTCACTATGAGTTCCTGGTTATGCCCTTTGGGTTAACCAACGCACCCGCGATATTTATGGACCTCATGAACCGAGTTTGTAAACCATATCTTGATAAATTCGTCATAGTCTTTATTGATGATATTTAGATCTATTCCAAGAGTAAAAAGGAACACGAGCACCATCTACAAGCCATACTAGAGATATTGAGGAAAGAAAAGTTGTATGCCAAGCTTTCAAAGTGTGACTTCTGGTTACAAGCGGTGCAATTTTTAGGATATGTGGTAGATCAACAAGGGATTCATGTTGACCCTAGTAAGATTGAAGCTATTAAGAATTGGCAAGCGCCTAAGTCTCCGAAAGAGATACGCCAATTCTTGGGATTGGCCGGATATTACTGTCGCTTTATTGAAAATTTTTCCTGCATTGCTCAATCCTTAACTGCCTTGACACAGAAAGATCGAAAGTACGAATGGGGCGAAGAACAAGAAACAGCTTTTCGGTTGTTAAAACAAAAGTTATGTGAGGCGCCAATTTTGACTTTGCCAGAGGGCAATGATGACTTTGTAGTGTATTGCGACGCATCTCGACGTGGTCTAGGATGCGTATTGATGCAGAGAAACAAGGTTATTGCATATGCTTCCAAACAATTGAAAGTACATGAAAAGAACCATACAACGCATGATTTAGAGCTGGGCCAGTGATTTTTGCACTTAAGATCTGGAGGCATTACTTGTACGGTAGGAAATGTACAATTTATATAGATCAAAAGAGCCTCCAAAATACGCAGATGGGTGGAGCTATTGAACAATTACGACTGTGAAATAAGATACCATCCAGGTAAGGCTAATGTAGTAGCCGATGTCTTGAGTAGAAAAGACCGAGTAAAGCCACTTAGAGTGCGAGCTTTTGGGATGATTATTCAAACCGGTCTTAAAGAGCAGATTCATAATGCTCAAATGGAAGCTTTGGAGGAAGGCCAACTAAATAGTGAAAACTTACACGAAAATGAAGGGAATTTTGTGAGGAAACCAGATGAAGTGTTGTATTTCAAAAATAGGGTATGGATTCCTACTCTCCATGACCTACGTCAACTGGTTATGGATGAGGCTCATAAATCTAAGTACTCTATTCACCCCGGTACAGACAAGATGTACCACGACCTTAAGGAATTTTATTGGTGGCCATGTATGAAAAAGGACGTAGCAGAGTACGTGAGCAAATGCTTGACTTGTGCCCGGATAAAGGCAGAATACCAGAAACCCACGGGAATGTTACAGCAACCCGAAATACCTCAATGGAAATGGGAGCAAATCACGATGGATTTCGTGACCCACCTTCCAAAAACACCCCGAGGTCATGATGCGATTTGGGTAGTAGTAGATAGACTAACCAAATCGGCGCACTTTATTTCGATTCGTACTACCTACAACACCGAGAAATTGGCCGAGATCTACAGGAATGAAATTGTGGCTAGACACGGGGTACCGGTTGCAATCATTTCAGACCGAGATAGTCATTTCACTTCACACTATTGGCAATAGTTACAAGAAGCTTTGGGGTCTAGAATAGACCTGAGTACGACTTACCATCCCAGACCGACGGCCAATCAGAACGAACTATCCAGACATTAGAGGATTTGCTTCGTGCTTGCACCCTAGACTTTGGAGGAAGTTGGGATAAGCACCTTCCCCTCATTGAATTATCTTACAATAACAACTATCATAGTAGCATACAATCTGCACCGTACGAAGCACTATATGGCCGGAAGTGCAGATCACCATTTTGTTGGGCTAAAGTGGGCGATACTCAACTCACGGGGTCTGAACTAATTCAAGAGACGACAAACAAGGTGCATAAGATCCAAAGTAGACTGAAAGCGGCACGAGATCGGCAGAAAAGTTACGCCGATGTTCGCAGGAAACCAGTGTCGTTTGAAGTAGGTGACAAAGTACTGTTAAAAGTGTCACCGTGGAAAGGAGTGATCAGGTTTGGCAAGGCAGGAAAGTTGGCTCCGAGATACATTGGGCCGTATGAAATTATTGCTAAGGTTGGATCTGTAGCGTACCGACTGAAATTACCAGATGAACTGAGCACAATTCACGATGTCTTCCACGTATCCAACTTAAAGAAATGTCTCACTGATGAAGCAGCTATTATACCATTAGAAGATGTGCACATTGATGACAAACTCCACTTTGTGGAGGAACCGATAGAAATAGTAGACGGGAAGACCAAACAACTACGTTATAACAAAATCTCGCTGGTGAAAGTCCGGTGGAACTCGAAGCAAGGACCTAAGTATACCTGGGAACGGAAGGATGAGTTCCGTAGAAAATGCCCACATATCTTCCCTAACTAGACGAATTGAACTTCGGGGACAGAATTTCCAAACCAGGGAAGACTGTGACACCCATGACGAAACCAGGTACACCCTAAACGGTCCAAAACTGTAAAGCACACTTAACACTTTAATTGCGCGAAAACCCTAAAAACATGTGTGACTTATATGCTTGATTAAATGATATTTGTTATGTCTCGGAGGCATCCGAGAACACGTTATGACTGACATGACACTAATAAGGGCCAACAGTGCGAAGTTGGTGTCCTTAGCCTTGAAACACGTATTAAACGGGAGTGTTCCGTTTAAGAGAGCTTTAAACCTTTGACATTGATTATTAGGTTATCGGTAGCATCATTTAAGATTTCGAGTTCTAGGAACAACTTAGTTTTGTGCCTTAGACTGTGACATAAGGTTTGAAGCCAATCAGAGATCGGGCACGCAAAACGAAGCAGCTTCCCAGTTAGGGAAACGCTTTCGTTTCAGGAATAACATAAGGCAATCAAACGTGCAAGGAACGATCGATCAAGCTTAAAAACACTTAAACCACCCTAATACGAGTCTTTTGTGATTAAAACGTAAATGGGTTCGGATTTCAAGATTGTTATGCATGATTTTTAATACCGAGTCTTTTGACACTAAGTACGCGCAAAACGGAGTACTTCACTCAAATTGAGAACGCGTCCGGGACCCGCAAACGAACCTAAACACTCAACGGAAGATAAACATAATCTTTTAGCGCATTATACGAAGCACGAGGTGGCCCTAGGGGGGCCCACCCAAACCGCCACCACACCCCCCATATATATATATATATATATATATATATATTTCTAATTTTCTTTTAAAAATTCACATTATCCCTTCCCTTTTTAAAGAAAATTTCTGCACAAACACCCTTCCCCTTAGCTGAATTCACAAGAAACCTTCACAAATCAAAGGTACTAACTCAATTCTACAAGGTTCTAAGCTTGGTTTCTTGATTAAACATGGTTTAGGCCATGAAAACCTTTTTTAATCCATGATTTTTGAAAGTTTAAACATGTTTATGGGCTGAATATGAACACCATGTGAATTCCCTGTTGTTATATGGCAGCCATGGTTACAAATCTTTGGGGTTTGATACCCTAATCAACACCTATTCGACAGAAATCGCTTAACTAGTCGATTAACCGAAAAACAATGAAATAAGGCTTGATTGATCTAAGTTGTAGCATATTTGGATTGTACTTGATGTGTAGGTACTGAATATAGGCCACACATACTTCTGGACTCACAAGGAACGCTTGGAATCGAAGCTTGCGCTAGGTATAACCTCCGAAAACCGAATCTAAGATAGGCAAAATTTTGTTTTGGCTATAACTTGGTCCGTGATACTTGGACTGAGCTGATATTTGGTTTGGTGATTAAGGGTAGTGTCAGGAAGGTCCACGTAAAATTTTAGAATTTTAGAAATTTTCTACTATTTTTTGGTAAAATTCTGACTCTTTTACAAAAAGAATTCTGGAAAAAATACCAAACAGATTCAATAAATCATCAAAATTTACATAGACACTAAGGACATATGTGGAATGTTCTAGAAAAATTCGGAGTCCAATGGTTGAATTTTGATTTGGGTTAAAAATCCGCGTTTTTGCGAATTTTCGGTAGCCGGAAACGCACCGAAACCCAATCGGAAAAATCTTAAAATTTTTGGAGATGTTTCTGGAAACATAAGGGATGTCCAGGTAATTTTTGGGAATTTTTGGATCAATGATGGTAATTAATGTTAAGTATGTGGTTAAATATGGTTTTATAAATAATTTAGTTAGACCAGTAAAATGCCAAATAAATTCCCAGAAAATTTTCCCATAACCTACTGATTTTTACTGAGTTATATTAAAATTTACAGATTTTATTCGAATTCTACGTTAAATGAGAATTTTTGGGATTAAAAATGGGTTATTTTAAATCAATTTCGTCAGATTACCGTATAACGAACCGGCCGGAACGGGGAACTGACCCAACCCTACAAATACTATAATTGAAACACGGGGAGTATTCCGAGAGGTTCCAGGGCGGATTGGACACTCGGGGTGTGTCCAATACCAGTTCGGGAAATCCCCAACCGTGGAAACGGAAACTCAAAATTGGGCAACCTGAACTCCCCAAACACCCAAACTCCCTTAATGAAAAGTTAATCATTCTTAAATAACAACATGTTGGCACTATTGGTATTCTCGTACCATTGTCCGAACATGTTAAACTACTGACATTGGCTGGCACGCGAACCGGTGCCCGGAAGCCAAACTGAAACTAATACTACCCTGACATCCATCACCATACCAGTATCGTATAGGCTTAATCTGGAGTGAAAACTCCTGACAGAATCCAAGTTATACCTGTTACCGACTTAGATACTGACGTAAGCCCATATTTGCATAAGTGATTCTGGAAGTTAACTCAGTTGCTTGTTTACATCCTGTGTGAAACTACGACATACACTGTGAGTTTTAGTTCCCCGTTTTCAAACTGTTTTCCTGTTTTACATGAGGTGAAATGCATGTTACATACGTTTATACGTACATATATATACCTGACATGATGTGAATTATATGAGTAAACACTAGTACATGAAAAGTCCCCACATACCCAAGTGATTAACCGTAGGCCGGTGAATGTGTAAATAGTACTATTGGTCCGACAAACCAAATTGCGATGGCCAGGAACGCCATCAGATACACACGCAATTGTACATGTTCGAGCATAGGCTATGGGGTACTAGCCATAGCTACACAGGGGTAGTGACGTGGTGGTTGACCACGGGTTTGAGTTGACAGTCAAGGCTTCACTTGTGGGCTCAGTATATATTCAATCAAATGTGTCAAACTTGAACTATAATTTCATCTATTTAATACAAACTAAAACAGTGAAACTCACCAACTATGTTTAGCTGACTTTTTTCAAATTGTAACATGTTTTTCAGGCAAAACAAAGGAGGAATAAGCTTGTAGGAGTTCCAAGTTTTGAGTATAGCTAATACGTGAATATAGGCATAGCTACTAGTACCAGACTACTTGTGGGAAAACTTAGTTGTAACTTACGTATTGTTGTGTTAATAAATAATGTAAATGAAACACGTTGGTAATGTATAATATAACATCTTTATGAGCAATGTGTCTGTTCCATGTGTTTGTTGCTCCCCGCGTGCGCTTCCGCTGCGAGTCGGGGTGTGACAGCTACGATATGTAATACAATAGAAGCACTTATATATAGGAAGTACCAGCGGCGTATCCACCATGCTTTTATCATATTACACATGTCTTGTTACCTAAATCACATACCATAAACCAATCGTTCAATCATCTGTGTGATAAACCAGTTGTCCGTGTTATAAACCAATTGTCCGTGTTATAAACCATTCGTTTGTGTTATAAACCAATTGTTCGTGTTATAAACCAATTGTCCTTGTTTTAATTGTGAAAACTGTAGTCGTTCTTTAATGACCAGATTCAAACCTATGTGGACTAGACCACTAAAGGGTGTGTTTAACTAGACCACCAAAGGGTATCTTTAACTTGATTAACAAACCACCAAAGGGTTTATGAATCATAAACAGTTTATGTCGTTCCCCAAACTTCCACCAAATCGAGTGGACGGTCTAGTAACATGATTCTCAGTGCTATGGTACCATAACATACTACTAGTCGGTTCAGCTAAAGCTAATGAATATTAGTCCTATGGATAACGCAAAAACAAGTTGTTCACATTATTGAAATCGTATTGGTTTATATAAACCATAGACTTTGTTTTGAAAACTCAAAAAGGGTTTAGCACATACGAGTCACCCCAAAATATTTAGAAAACGTAAAAAAGGGACCTATGTACTCACTTAGGATTGTGTATGAGTCCTCGTTCAATCGAATAAACAAAGCTCAAGCATGTCCTAATGTATCGAATAACTATGTTAGTGTGTCGTGACTTTAGAAAACGTAAAAGGGATCCTAAGTGCTTTTGACCCCTTATGACTCCTTAAAGCGGTTTGCGCCACTTTAACGGGTTATAAGCGTAACTACAAGATCGGATGGTCAAATATGTCCTATAATGAGTCTTATATTCCAAAACAAGTTTGATTATGTTATAACACCAGTTTAGATGTCAAAACTTTGTTTACATATGCTTAATACCATTTTATGAGTAAAAAGAGCGTTTTGGTCAATTTAAAAGAACATAAAAGCGACTCATCATAAAACTAACCAAACCTTATGACCATAAGGTATAACCTCAGAGGGTTATTCCCTATATAACTATGGTCATAAAAAATGTGCTTGGTCAAATCATAAGATTGACCAATCGGTCAGATTCGAAAGTTAAAGCGGTAGTTAAACCTCTCCACTTACGACTTACCAAAAAGCATTAAACTAGAAATGACGAGTTAGACATGTCGGAACATGTCTAATTAAGTTATAAAACTGATTTGGTGTCAAAACTTTGAGTTTTAAAACCCGAAAACGGTTTCGTCGTAAAATGCACTTATGCTCAATTTTGATTTTAGTTAATAAAACTGTGGCTCGTCACTTCTCCTACTAAACGTGGTAATCAGAAGGTACAATCGCAAGGGAGTATAACCTTCGTGATTACAATCACGTTGCAAAGTTCAATTGAACTTTGATTTGACCAAAAATGGTCGAAACCGAAAGTCTAACAAAAAGTCAAATTCTTTTGACTTTTAGCTTAAAATAGCTAACATAAATAAAGTAGACTAGGAGAGAGCGCTTACTTGTGTTGAAGAACACTAAAGAGCTTAGTAGGAGGCTTCCAATGACTAGGAACATCCTCCAAAAGAGTGGGAGAAAGAAATGTGAAATGAGCAAGTGAAAATGGATAAATCCCTTACTATTTAAAGTGTTCTTGAGCTCCTAAGATCAAGGCAAGTGTCCTTGAGGTGTCATGATCTGAGGAAGGTCTTAACACATGCCCAAAGGAGGCTAAAAGCAGGAAAATTCGCGACTTGGGGTCCAAGACATGAAACAAGAAACTGCCAATACATTTTGCTGTGTTGGGCACCCCATACGGAGCGTATAGGGTTACTCTTGCGGTCCGTAAGGCAGTTTGGGGGCCAAGTTTTGCATTTTAGCATATTTGGCCCCTTGCATTGTATTGTTGCGTTTTGAATTTTTAACCCCTTTTAACCTAATATTTAGGTTAAATACATATATGATTCAAATAAAAAAGTCATTTCTAATACACACATTAGAAAATAAATAATTAAAAAATTGCTTCCAAACAAACGCTTTTAGTGAACGTTTCTAACACACATGTTAGAAGACAAATGATTACAACAATCATTTTCAAAATTAACAGTTTTATAAACCGTTTCTAACACTTTTGTTAGAAGTAGATAATTACAAAAATTGTTATAAAGCTTATCAATAAATAGGTTCTAACAAGCTCCTTAGAACTAAACGATTACAGAAACCGTTATAAACTTATCAGTTTGTATAAATAACCCAATTCCAACACACTCGTGTAGAAATAAATGATTACAAAAATCATTATAAGACTTATTAGTTTATATAAAATAAACCTATTTTTAACATTCATTTTTCGAACCATATTAGATAAATAATATGATCATTTCTAACAAGCATGTTAGAACATGAAACGTTTACAAAAACGTATGGTTTAGAAAAGTAAAGGCGGTCTAATGCACACGTTAGAGAATTTAACGTTTACAAAAAACGTATGGTTTGCACTAATAAACCCGATCTAACACAAAAGTTAGAAAAAATTAACGATTCCAAAATCGTTTCAAAAACCAAACGGTTGAACCAAAACTAATCGTTTTGTACCACAGTATAGGATTTAACATTGTATCTCAATCTCAAGAAATCCAAACAAAGTTGTACTACATACGTATTTCCCAAAAAAATATTTATAAGATTATAATTTCTAAAAAATATTTTTTTATTATAAATTTTTTCATGAACCCGAAATCCTTATAAATAAGATTTTAATATTATAGCAACAATCTCACGAAATATGTTTTAAGTTTGTAGGACACGAGTCATAATTTTATTATTAAAACTAATAAAAAAATAATAAAGATACTCACTTTAAACATTTAGGAAATTGTGGTACATGAACCGTGTACAAATTCAAATGAAAATAAATATGAACTACAACATATTTAATAAATCAATCGATTCAAACCAATATCTTCAAAAGATAAAGTCTTCAACTTGATCTTTAGTAACGTATTCTTGAAGTCTCCTTAGCAGGATCTTCAAAAGATAAAGTAATCAACTTTGTGCTCGAACAAGGCCTTCTTGTAGTATTCCATGCTGCAAGAAAGAACAAACGATGTTGACGGTTATGGCTGAAGCACACATTCAACACGCTTCCCTTAAAACAGATTCCTCGCCTCTACCAAAGACGACACGTCTGTTTCCCAGGGTAGAATAGCCGAAGCAGTCTGTACTGCCGGAGATGACCACGTGCCCGAGGTTACATCAGATAAATTTATAGTGTTAGAATTTATGGAACGAATATGATGTGATGGTAGTGGAAAATGAGTAGAGAGTACCCCTCTCTCAAGTTAGTCTTCAATGCTATATGTGTATTTTTCTTATAGTTTTGTTCATCTCAAATGAGGCTCATAACCTACTATTTTACAAGAATTAAGGATGAGTGAAAAGTCTGATATTTCGAGGGGCACATTTTTTATGAAAAAACCCGATATGTATATGTAAAATATTTTTTTAATAAGGTACACTCATACAAATACCAAGACAAACTCTCTTACAAAACTATTCTTATGGTTTTATTAGTTATTTACCTCTTTGGCATTAGTTTTAGACCTTTAGTGAGTCCAATATCCAATTTCATTAACGTATAAGGGCATATTTTTCGAGCTCGAACAGGGTACACGAATTTCTCAGGGCCGGCCATGATTAGAGACATGAAGACTTAAATTAATTGAGACATAAAGATTATAATTAAAAGACGTAAAAACTCTATTCAAGAGTTTAGTCTTTAATTCACTATGATAAGTCTTATTAATATTTATATTTATAATTTCATTAAATTATAAGTTTATTAAATATCCAATCACCAAATTTCCAACATTTTCTTCAAAAAAAGCACCCACATAAGAGCCGTATAATGGCCGCTGTGTAATTGCCGTTTGTAAGATTGTCATCCTCCATTACGATGTCATTGTTCCATGGAGTGAAAAAGCTCGGCTGTAGACCCACAAACTAACCAACAGTGGTAGATAATGCAACACAGAGATCCACGAAGTAACAAATCCTATATTTCATCCAAAATAATTTAGTCATTCCTAATTTCATTCAATAATCACCATTCTTCATTTGCATCAAACTTTTTCTTCCCTTTTATCCTTACTGGTGTCCTTTCCCTTTCTTCTTCCATCATCTTCATTGACAAACATTAAAGACTTACGTTTTCAACTTTGTAAAAACAAGCACCACAAGATCCATCAAAACCTATATCTCTAGCCACTTGATTACTGGAGTGATCAGTAGAATCTTTACTGTGTATCAGCTTTCCATGATCGTTGTTTAGGTGCACATGCATGTTTCACCCCACTTGTCCTTTTACCTTCATGAGAACTGGACCTTTGAATTGCAATATTATTCCTATCATTTACCCAACGGTTCATGTCTCTGTGTAGTTCATACATATCCAATCTAATTTGTGATTAATTTTGGAAGAAAGCAATAACCATCACACGTGTTCAATCACCCTAACTCCATAGCTTGATATAGATATCCTATTATATATATAATTATTGGGAGCAAAAAGAGTCAAAGAGACAAAACACAGAATTTATATGTCATAAATTTAGTAGCCGTTAATATGTCCATACATATTTAAACTACACCAAAAGACTCCTCTAAGACTGCGGGGTATGGGGCGGGGGTTTGGGCGTGGGTGGGCTGAAAACGCCCAAGCCACCACCCCGGGTGGGCATGGGTTTGGGCGTGGCCCTTCTAGCGTGGGTTTGAAGCCGGGCGTGGGGCGGGCTAGTAGGGCTAGTAAGGTGACATGGCAGGCTCTCAATGGCCAAACCAAACTCATGCCCCCAACCCAAGCCCCCAACCCAAGCCCCACCATACCCCATGGGCGTGGGTTTGTTTGGTGGGGGGGCCTCCCATTCCACGTGTTAACAAATGCCCCAACCCAAGCCCCCCATACCCCGCAGTCTAAGGCTATCTTTATCAGGCCAACTAGGACACACGTCAGCGCCATGTCAGCATTGGGGCTTTATGATGTCCCCCTTTAATTTGGAGGGTGTGGATGGAGCCCCGTGTCATGATTACCTAATTATTTTTTTATTTAAATATTTAAATAAAAACACTACATAATTTCATTAAAAAAATAAAAAACACTAGATAATTTCATTTAAAAAATAAAAACACTACATAATTTCATTAAAAAAATATAAAAACACTAGATAATTTCATTTAAAAAATAATAACACTACATAATTTCATTAAAAAAAAATAAAAAACACTAGATAATTTCATTTAAAAAATAAAAACACTACATAATTTCATTAAAAAAAATATAAAAACACTAGATAATTTCATTTAAAAAATAAAAACACTACATAATTTCATTAAAAAAAAACACTACATAACTTCATTTAAAAAATAAAACCACTACTCGCCGTCTGTGTGGAGTCCTCCTTGTTCAAGATAAAACCATAGGTGCTCTGTCAGATCGGCTCGAATGTTTTGGTCTGTGTGCCTAGCCCGTATCATTGCTCGGATATCTTCTTTCTCAGCGTATGTTAGTATTGGGTTCATCGGTTGGATACTTTCATGATAGCTTTCTCCACAAAATGCTCTACCAGAGTCCTCCAATATCATGTTATGCAAAATGATACACGTATACATAACGTTTCTCATTTTACTTTTTTCAAGTATCTTCGAAGGCTGGTTGATGATAGACCATGTTTTCTTTAACACACCGAAAGCCCGCTCAATATCTTTTCTTGCTGACTCTTGTTTTTTTCTTGAAATACAATCTTTTTTCGTCAACTGGACACGAAAGACTTTTTACCAACGTCGCCCACTCGGGATAAATACCGCCTGTGAGATAATAGCCATATTTATACTGCACGTCGTTTGCATAGAATGAAGTATCTGGTGCAACACCGTCTATGACATCGTCGAATAGATTCGAGGTCATTAAAACTGTAATGTCATTGTTCGTACCAGCCATGCCAAAGTACGCATGCCAAATCCATAAATCTTGAGAAGCGACCGCTTGTAATACTACGGTTGGACCATCGTGGTCACCACGATGATGTTGCCCTTTCCAAGCGGTTGGGCATGCCGCCCATTCCCAGTGCATGCAATCAAGACTTCCCAACATTCCAGGAAACCCATGTAAGCGCTGATGGGCCTCGTATAGAATTGGAACGTCGGCTACGGTTGGCATCCTCAAATATCGTCTCCCGTACAGAGAGATTACACCTAATAAATTATTGCTAATTTAAAAATACTAACGACGTAAAATAATAATAAATACTAGTGTTAATAAAAGTTACCTTCACAAAAATTTTCAAGAGACTCACGACACATTCTTGACGACATCCTTATATACTCATCTCACGCATCACTCGCTGTGCCGTAGGCTAGTTGCCTAATTGCTGCCGTACACTTTTGTAATCCAGAGAAACCAACCTTGCCACTTGCACTTACCCTTTGCGTGAAAAAAAGGGATTCGCCCGCAAGATCATTGGAAATTTTAACGAATAGTCGTCGGCTCATGCGAAACCTACGCTTAAACTGATCATCATCGTACACGGGAGTTTCACAAAAATAATCTTGCACTAGACGTTCATGAGCAGCTAACCGATTCCGTTCAATAGGCGGTTGTCTGGTACGCGATGCAGAGGATTCGGATTCTTGCAAATAATTAATCGCCTCCTGCGCCATGGCGATAACCAAATCATCAAGAACACCGTCGGATGACGAGCTCGAAGAAGACATTTTTAAGTTGTGATTGGTGTGTGTTTTAGTTGTGATTGGTGTGTGTTTTGGTTGTGATTGGTGAGTTTTTTAGTTTAGAATAGGTTATATATATAATAAAATTAAGATTTTTTTTTTAAATTCGACCGTTTCACAACGGTCATGTTTGACCATTTCGAACTCGTTCAACGCGTTTCAGCTCGTTACCACGATGGCGGCCATTCAATGGCGCCCCGACTATGGCGCCGAGGGTGTGGTGGATGGCGGAGGGGGGCGCTATAGGCGTCCAGCTGGCGAAGGGTGGCGCCCCACACCCTCCAGCCTAACCATCACACCTTTTCAAAAGCTGGCTAAATAACTATCTTTTGGTGGTTAAATATAAGTAACCTAATAGTATAACTTAGGATATAATAATAATAATAATAATAATAATAATAATAATAATAATAATAATAATAATAATAATAATAATAGTAATAATAATAATAATAGAAATAACAATAGAAATAATAATAATAACAATAATAATAATAATAATAATAATAATAATAATAATAATAATAAGGCTAAATTACAGTTTTGGTCTTTTATGTTTGTATTGAATTGATAGCCTTTAACTTCAATAATTACCGTCCCAATCCTTTATTTGGAAAACTCATTACACGTTTCGTCCTTTACCACTAACTAGGTTAAATTTTTTTGTTAAGTCTATTCAGGGTAATTTTGTAGTTTTACCTATTTACTTAATAAAATATATATTTAGAAAAAGAAAAACTCAAGAAAATATAGTTTATATTTATAAATCAACCACTCACACACTTTCAACTTTCTCTTTCTAAACCCCTGCAACCTAATCTCCTCACCACCACCACTCCTGTCACCGACCACCACCACTCCTGCCCCTTGCAGATCTAAAAAGTTGATTTGTTGTGGTCAAGTTTGGATTTTTTCAAAAAAGATTAGAAATTTTTGGTATTTATAACACGCCACCCATTCACTTTTTTTTAATTTGGGGATCTGGGTTGTGTTTCTTGATCGGTTTTGTGATCTGGGTTGTGGGTGTTTTTTGATTTTGTTAGTTAAAAGATGGGTAGGGGAAAGATTGAGATCAAGAAAATTGAGAATGTGAGTACTAGACATGTGACTTTTTCCAACAGGCATGTTGGGTTGTTGAAGAAAGCTCATGAACTGTCTATGTTGTATGATGCTGAAGTTGGGATTATTGTGTTTCGAATACCAGTCGGCTTTACTTGCTTTCGAGTTCGAGGTATGGTTGGAACTAGCAGCTTGCTGCATGTGTTCTTGATTTGATTTTAAGTAGTTGATGTTGGTTTTGGGGTTTGGGCGTTTGTGGTTGATTTTTACTTTTGTTGACGTTTTGTTGACCTTTGTTTGTTGGATCTTTTAATGATGTTTGATTTAGGGGTTTTGATGGTTCAATTTAAGTATTTAGTTTGGAAGATTTGATTCTTGGTTTATGATTCTGTTTAGCTGCATGTGGTTTGTTGTTTCTTGCTCTTTGTGGTTTTGATTCATCAATTGAGGAAAACATTCATGTGCATTCTTGATGATAATTTAAGACTTGTGCAGATCTAAAAGGGAGACAAATTTGTTGTGAGATTATTTGAGAAAGAAATGGTGATGTTGGAGGTGATAGGCTTAGATCTGGTGGTGGGTTATCTTTGGTGGTGGGTGGTGGTGAGTGGAGGTGGTGGGTTTTAATGGAGGTGGTGGATGTGAGAGAGGGCAATTTAGTAATTTTATTAATCTTTTTGAGTTTTTTTTTTTTTTTTTGCAAGTAAATAAGTAAAATGTTTAAATTGTCTTCATGTGCCTTGCACATGACCAGCCTAAACTGATAAATTTAACCTAGTTAGTGGTAAAGGTGTAATAAGTTTTCCAAACATAAGATTGTGACTGTAATTATTTAAGTTAAAGGCTATTCATTGCAATTCAATACAAGCATTAAGGACGGAGAGTGTAACTATCCTAATAATAACAATAACAATAACAATAACAATAACTAGCTAGCTTGACTGGTTGAAATTTTGTTTGTTAAGTCCATGTAAAATAAATAAATTTCCCTCAATGATAACACACAAGAAATTAATTAAGTATTAAAAGAATATTTATGGGGCTCACTTATTATAAAAAAACACGTATAACCCTCTCCCATCTTCTCCACTGTTCCCGCTCAACTAAAAATCAAAACCATCGCCGGTTTTAATGAAAAATCATTGCCGAAAAACCAAAACCTTCTAATATTTCCATAACTTAACACATGGAAAAAAAAATATTCAAACGTTTTGTGTATGAAGAAACACCAGTACAAATCCGTAGGGGATAGTGTCACACCCCGATTTCCACGTGTCACCGGTGGGCCCGGTGGGGGAGTATCGTGACGTGGTTGGCAACGTAATAGTCAAACAACACAATATAATAATGCACAGCGGAAGCAATTTAAAAATAAGATACAACCGAATTTATTTATTGTAATCAAAGTCACAATATCCGGTGTTTATCCACAGAACGGATCGAAACAAAATAACATTTATGGTTCAACAGACTTCTGGCATCCTAAGCTTGCGAGACTTTTTATTGATGCTTAGGAGACAATCCAGCCAATTTCGTTTAGTACCTGCATTCAGTCTTTTTGGGAAAATACGTCAGTTTACACTGGTAAATACATTCAACTGACTCATTTTTTTTTGGAAAATGATTGAAAATTGGTTTGGATGCACGAGGCATAAATCATTTTATTTAACTTGGGAGAATTATTTAATATTATAATCTTGTGAACGAATTACATGTTACTTATGCGTTCAGTAGCCCGGAACGTATCCGGGTTAAAGATCAATGGACACACCACAATAATGAGTTATACACGGGTGTACGCCTACACCCCGTGCTCAAGTCGCGGCCATCTCGTAAGATGATGCCAAGGATATCCGGGACATGGTCATTAACCCCCCAAAGGCTGTAAAGTAAGCAAGACTGTTTAAACGAGCCTATCAAATTATTCAACTACCCACTAAGCGTGGAGATTTGATGCCCGATCAAGCGGTACGCTATGTACCGTAACCCAAGCCCGTATAGGGAAAATAAGTTAAAAGTATTTACCTGATGCAAGGATAAATCACAATAAGCAGAATGGCAAGTATCTTTTACTGGTTCTCCTAATCTGGAACGAAGGTTTATAATAACCTATTAGAATGCTAACGGGTCTTTTATTAAGCTTAAGCTTAGACCGGCTAGTTTCAAGATACGGTTCGTACGCACGATTAAGCGAAGACCGGATAGAATGTGATTCAGACCCGACAAGTTTGAAGACTTGTTTAATATGGGTTTATTAATCACATTCTGGATTTTGAGATAAAACCGTTAAGGTTTGACCCGTTTCGGCTAGTTTATGTAAACTTGTTACATAAACCGAACCGTACGCGTAATAAGCGTGACGGGTAGTCATGAGAGCTATATACAGGTTTCCTAAGTTAATTATGTCTCAAATATGTTGTGACATCAGTAAGGTGTCTTTCGTTATGCCCGAAATGTGTTTAAACACAAGCTAGGCCCCGTAGGGGTAGTTTGGTCATTTAGAAGCTTATAAAAGAGTTTAAGTGACAACCATGAGTTACAGGTCTGATGTAATCAGAAAATATACTCAATTTGCTAAGTTACATCAGTAGGTTAAGGCATGTATGTGAAACTTATCATTTTTAACCAAACTAGGCCCCGTAGGGGTATTTTGGTAATTTCACATAAGCCGAAAAGCTCAAAACCGAAGTCTGAGTTTATCAACCTTTGCTTACTGTTAGAATATGATAATTTGCCTCTTATATCAGTAGGTATCAACCCGGGTATGTCCGATATGATTTTAAAACATATTATGCGTTAAAAACGCTAAATAAGGCGATTAAAGGCCATTACCGGGTTCGATACTTAAATCTGATATTTTTATATTTCCAGAAGGCTTAAAATAATTTATTTATCATAACTAATCAGTAGCAAAAGGTTTGGAGTCGTTTAGATGTGTAAAACTCATTTTATGGCCCGTAAGGGCAAAACCGACAATTTCCGAATTAAGCCTACGACTATGAGTTATGCTCAGCCTAAAATTAATTAAAAATCTTTAAAAATCCCAAAATAATATATTACATCAGTGGGTAAAAGATTTGATACCAAAAAGCATGCTTAACTAGGCTATACGCTAATTACGCCATTTTATTAACATAAAGCATTAGTTTTGCGATAATGAGCATAACTCTTAATCTACAAGTCAAATTGATGTCAAACTTTGCATGCAAGTCTATATATCAGTAACAAAGGTTTCTACACTTTTACATTTTCATAAAACACGTTTTAAGGTAATAAGGGCATAACGGTCAACATACGAGCAATTAACGGAAACATGCATATTAATTGGATAATCAAGGAAACAAGTACAGAGGCTTATACTATCACGTAACCCAACCCTAATGAAGCATTAAGGCATTTCTAATTCCATCTAACTCGGGCCAGAACTGAAGTCAACGTAAAAGTCATAGTTTCGTGACTTTCGGTTCCGAACCGGTTTAAAACTGAGAGTTGTCGAGTCTGACCAGTTTAGACATGTCCGTACACTTATTACCAAGTTATATTAAGTTTAAAACAGGTTACACGAATCACGTATTGCCAATCGTGCATTAAATCGTAATTTACATAACTGTTGACTTTTTCGGTCAACGTTTGACTTGACAAATGGCTTAGTTATTTCTGGAATCAGTAAGCGCCCTTATAAGGGTTTAATACCCATGTGATTACCTACTTAACAGTACTTTTAATTTGACATAACACTGAGCTATCGTTAATTAATCACGAAGTCAAACCGTAGTTACGTCGGTTTGACTCTTAGCTAAAATACTAAGCTATAATTAATTTAGAAAGGTTAGGCAACTTACAAGGTGTTTAATGATGATTTGGGATGCCTTGTAATCAGCTTGAAAGCTCCCCAATTTGATCAGACTTGAATTGTGAAAAGAATGATCATGGAGTTGCAACTTATGTGGGTTATATAGTGTTCATGGCACCATGAATTGATGACAACAAAGTCTACAACACTCCACAACTGATATACACATGCCCCTAGTGCCCTAGAATAGTTTAGGGGTCGATCACATGTGAGAAAAACCGGCCTAAAGGGTCAGATTCGCGTTAAACAGGCAACAGGAGGTTGCTGGTCGCTGGGGGCTGCTTTGCACACCGTAAGCACACATGCTTACGGTCCGTAAGCATGCATCAGGGGCTGATTCTTTTTGTTTGTTGGTGTTTCGAAAGGGCAGCCATTAATTCTGACTTTGGGGCATTATATCATCAATTTGGGACCCCTAAAACATGTCTTGAACAGTTTATACCCTACCATTTGAGTTTGTTTCATTTAAATCCATTATAAAGTACCGAATAATAAGGTTAACCATTCATTTTCTTCGTGGGATCCAATCATGCTTCTGGAACTCTATCAATGACAATAATTCACTGATTTTAGGGAAACATAGATGTGTGTAAAATTTAATTGGCCTTGGAATTTATAACTGAGGTCGTTTCAGAGGTAAAAATTTACATGACGCCACTTTAATTCCTGCCAGAACATCAAAAAGAATCCGGGTTTACAACGCGTTTTGTCAAGCATGACACGTGTCGATTATTCTATTTACCACGAAATTTTGAGGTGTTACATCCTCACCCCCTTAAAATAAATCTCGACCCGAGATTTACTGAAATAAATAAGAGTATTTTTCTTTCATGGTGGATTCTAACTCCCACGTATATTCGGGACCTCTACGGGCATCCCATTTGACCTTTACAAAAGGTATATGCTTCCTTCGAAGCTTTCTTACCTGTCGATCTTCAGTCGACAAAGGTTTTTCCACAAATTTTAAGCTCGCGTCTATATGCACATCTGTATGTGGCATGACATGTGATTCGTCAGCGGAACACTTCTTCAGATTGCAGATGTGGAACACATTGTGAATTCCACTGAGCTCTTCTGGTAAGTTCAACTTATAGGCAACTGACCCGACACGTTCGATAACCTCGAAAGGTCCTATGTATCTCGGGCTTAGTTTGCCTTTCTTACCAAATCGCATCACTCCTTTCCAGGGTGACACTTTAAGTAGGACTTTGTCACCTACTTCGAAGTGAAAATCCTTACGACTTGGATCAGCGTAACTCTTCTGCCTATCCCGGGCAGCTTGGAGATTGTTACGAATCTGGACAATCTTGTCCGTCGTTTCGAACACGATCTCTGGTCCTGATAACTGGACTTCTCCAACCTCCGCCCAACAAACAGGCGATCTACACTTTCTGCCGTATAATGCCTCAAAAGGCGCAGCCTTTATGCTGGTATGGTAGCTATTGTTGTAGGAGAATTCGATCAATGGTAGGTTCTTATCCCAGCTACCTCCCAAATCGATCGCACATGCGCGTAGCATGTCTTCCAACGTTTGAATAGTACGCTCACTCTGACCGTCAGTCTGAGGATGGTAAGCCGTACTAAAGTTCAAACGTGTGCCCAAAGATTGTTGGAAACTCTTCCAAAAGTGTGACATGTACCTAGTATCCCGGTCAGAGATAATAGCTACAGGTATGCCGTGTAGGGCTACAATCTTATCGACGTATAACTGGGCTAGCATATCGGAGCTATAAGTCTCCTTGATGGGTAAGAAATGAGCTGACTTAGTCAGTCGGTCAACTATAACCCATATCGTATCATTTCCTTTCCTCGTCTTGGGTAACTTGGTAATAAAATCCATAGTTACCATTTCCCACTTCCACGTAGGAAGTTCAGGCTGTTGTAGCAAACCTGACGGTTTCTGATGCTCGGCTTTGACTTGCGCACATGTCAAGCATTTTGCTACATGGGCGGCTACAGACTTTTTCAAGCCTATCCACCAATAATTTGCCTTCAAATCCTGGTACATCTTATCAGCTCCAGGATGAACGGAGTATTTGGAACTATGGGCTTCCTGGAGGATGACATCACGAAGTCCTCCAAAAATTGGAACCCATATTCGTCCATTTAATCGCAGAATTCCGTCCTTGCTAAGAGTTAACTGCTCCTCAGTTACTCCTAACTTTTCTTTAGGATAGTTAGCTTCCAACACAGCTTCCTTCTGTGCAGCTAACACCCTTTCTATCAAACTGTTCTTTATTTCCATGCGCTTGGCATTGATTCGAATGGGTTTAACCCTTTCCTTTCTGCTCAAGGCGTCAGCGACTACATTCGCTTTTCCGGGATGGTATTTGATTTCACAATCATAATCATTTAAAGTTTCCATCCAACGGCGTTGCCTCATATTTAATTCTTTCTGATTAAACAGATGCTGGAGGCTCTTGTGATCAGAATAGATCACAAACTTGATTCCATAAAGATAATGCCTCCACAGTTTTAGTGCGAACACAACGACACCCATTTCCAAGTCATGGGTGGTGTAATTCTTTTCGTGCACTTTTAACTGTCGTGATGCATAGGCAATAACCTTGCTTTTCTGCATAAGCACACACCCCATGCCAGTGTGCGAAGCATCACAATAAACCACAAAGTCTTCAATTCCATCTGGCAGTGTCAGTACCGGGGCGTTGCTCAACTTCTGCTTCAGAATATCAAAGGATTCTTGCTGCTTAGGGCCCCAAACAAACTTAACCTTTTTCTTAGTTAAGGAGGTTAGGGGTGCATCAATCCTTGAAAAGTTTTCAATGAAACGCCTGTAATATCCTGCCAATCCCAGGAATCTACGAATTTCAGTAGGCGTTTTTGGCTCTTGCCAGTTCATTACAGCTTCAACTTTAGCGGGATCCACCTGGATACCACGCTTACTAACCACGTGTCCAAGAAATTGGACTTCTCGTAGCCAAAATTCACACTTAGAGAATTTGGCATAGAGCTTCTCCTGACGTAGAAGTTTGAGAATACAACGAAGGTGTTTCTCGTGGTCAGCTTGGTTCTTAGAATAAATAAGAATGTCATCGATGAAGACGATAACAAATTTATCTAAGTAAGGCTTGCAGACGCGATTCATGAGATCCATGAACGCGGCTGGTGCATTAGTGAGCCCAAAAGGCATCACTAGGAACTCGTAGTGACCGTAACGAGTCCTAAAAGCAGTCTTGTGCACGTCTTCATCCTTGACCTTCAATTGATGGTAGCCTGACCTCAAATCAATCTTCGAGAAGTAACTTGCCCCTTGAAGTTGATCGAACAAATCGTCGATTCTGGGCAACGGATACCTGTTCTTGATCGTGACTTTATTAAGCTCGCGATAGTCGATGCACAGACGCATCGACCCATCCTTCTTCTTGACAAACAGGATTGGCGCTCCCCAAGGAGATGAACTAGGTCGAATGAAACCCTTAGCCAGCAATTCATCTAGCTGCGTCCGCAGCTCCTTCATTTCTGTGGGTGCCAATCTGTATGGTGCCCTAGCAACTGGTGCCGCTCCGGGGATGATATCTATCCTGAATTCAACTTGTCTATCTGGTGGTAAACCAGGTAGATCTTCAGGAAACACTTCTGGGTACCCAAAAATGACAGGGATGTCTTCTAATTTCGGTTTGGGCTCATCAATAATCACCTGTGCCATGTAGATGACACACCCCTTTCTCAAACATTTTGAAGCCTTGAGCATAGTCACATGCTCAGGTAGTCCATACTGGGTATCTCCCCGAATGGTAAGTGACTCACCAGACGGAGTCTTTATCACTACTTGCTTCATGTTACAGACGATTTGGGCCTGGTTATGCGATAACCAGTCCATACCCAGAACTATGTCAAAACCGGCTAACTTAAACGGAAGTAGAGACAGAGGAAAAGAATGGTTCTTAATGGATATAACACATCCATCTAACACAGTAGAGGCGGTTTCTATGGTACCATCTGCTAACTCTACCTCATAGTTTGCGTTTAAGGTTTTGACAGGTAAATTCAACAATTTACAAAACTTATGATCTACGAAAGACTTATCGGCGCCTGAATCAAAAAGTACTCTTGCAAAGACATCATTTACAAGGAAGGTACCTGTTATGACATTATCGTCTTTCACAGCTTCTTTTGCATCCATTCTGAAAACTCTGGCATTAGTCTTCTTAGCCTCTTTAGGCTTCTTATTGTATTTTGGGCAGTTAGTCTTGATGTGCCCCTTTTCGTTGCAACGGTAGCACGTTGCATCCTTTATCTTCTTGCAATCCACGGTTTTGTGATCCGTGGACTTGCAAATACAGGCAAAAGGTTTTGACTGAGTCTGCGAGTTCGACTCCAGTCTGCACTTTCCAAAGTGTTGTTTCTTGCAAGTTTTGCATGTGGGCTTCTCACCTGAACGATGCCCGTCTTTCCTCGACTCAGATCCTTTCTTTTGATCACCGTTCCCACGGTGCTTCTTGTTCGATCCTCGCGAACCATTATCTTCCCGCTTCCTCTTCTCAGCCTCCTTATTCCTCTGCGATTTCTGCCGGACCGCATCCAGAGTGAGGGATAAGGAAATGTCAGTTAAAGACCTGAAGGTAGCTGGCCGGGAAGCTTTTACGCTTGCCTTGATCTCGGGTTCTAAACCCCCAATAAAGCGAGCGATTCTCTTTGGCTCCGGGGTTACCAGGTAGGGAACCAACCGGGACAGCGTATTGAAGCTTGTCAGGTAAGCTTGGCAGTCGAGGTTCTTCATCACCAACGATAGAAAGTCAGATTCTATCTTTTCCACCTCATGTTGAGGGCAGAAATTTTCCTTGATCAGGGCAATAAATTGATCCCACGACATGCTATACAACGGGATCTTTCCGGAGGCCTCCATCAGAGATCTCCACCATGCCAGTGCTTCACCCTTGAAGGACTGTGACACAAACTTAACTATATCCCTTTCAGCGCACCCGCTGATGTCCACCACTGTGTCCATCTCGTCGAGCCATGTCATGCAATCGACGGCTCCTTTCTCCCCATTAAAATCCCGGGGCTTGCAAGATACGAAGTACTTGTAGGAGCAACCCTTGTTACGGGTTTCTTGATGCAGTACTATATGCTGAGATGGGTCACTTTGACGGTTGGTGGACTGACGGTCATCACCATCTTTCTTGGGTCCATTCTTTTTGGGAGGAGGCTTGTTATGAGCCTCAGAATGTGTCCTGGGCTTTGAATGTGATGCAGAGTGGGTCCTACTTCGAGTACCACTGTATTCCTCATACTGTCTATCCAAAGCCTGAGTAACAGCGCCGTCTATGATTGCTTTTAATTCGGCACCCGTTAACGTAATCTGGGCGTTCTCATTTGGCTCCACCGGATGGCTATTTATCTCATTTGAGTCAGCCATTTGAATTGAACTGTTGCAGAAAACAAGAACAATATTTTATTTGGGAGTTTATTATGGAATTACCCCTTAGGGTAACTCGTTAACCATGGTAACAGAGACCACATTTGGTTAACTTATTAATCGTATTAATTTAGGATTTCAATTAAAATTTATCCTAATTATAACAATATATATTAGCACATAAGGTTTAGTCACATGGACAAATTTAAATTATAAGCTATGATTTTTAGAGAATCAAGGCTTTTAAGGGTTAAATATATTTTGTTACCTTTTTCAGACAGTGAGTCAAAGCTACAACTGTCTTTTGGCTCATGTAGAAATGAGCAAGGCCCGTAGGCATTATATTACCAACGTATGGTAAAATAGGATCATCTTAATTGATGATCTTAACCCATGATTCAGAGATCATATAATTGGGTTGGAATCTTCTAAAGAATCCTTATACATATAAAATGACATGTGATTGTAACGAATCACTTCTGCCAGGAGTGTTAACATATTTTAAGATGTTAACAGGGATTTGAATCTTTTTTAAACAGGTCTTACCATTTTGGCCCGGTCTTATAATTGACACGAAGCTAGGTTTCACACTTTAAGATCCTTAATTAAATAATTACATAGGCATATTAATTTAAAAGCAATGATTTTAATTTATTTATTTCATTTGTAATTATTTATGCACAAAAAGGCAATCATGAAATTCATAGAAATAACATTCCATTAATTATACATAGGTTACATATTGCCCTTAACGGGTCTTTTCCAAACAACAACCTACCCACGTAGGGGTTTTAAACAAGTACTTGCCCACGTAGGGGTTTTAAGCAAACAAACTGGCCCACGCAGGGACCTTACAACTAAACATCATACCCTCATAGGGGTTAACGGAAAATGGAAAGATAGGCCCACGCAGGGGCTCATACAAACATACAACACACATACCCACATAGGGGCTTAACAATCAAATACATCTACGCGGGGGCTTACACAAAAGATGGGAGGATTCAACGATCCTTTTTGTTCTTCCCCTTGATTAAGCCTACTAATCCTTGGAAGAATGTCTGCCTCTCCCTGCGGTCCTCATGAACTACCCGTTCAACTTGATTCAACCTTTGCAAGAGTTCTTCATGTTCGGGTGGTGAGAATCTAGGTGGCTGCGATTGAGTCCGGATGATGGGTCTAGGAGGTATCGAGTATCCCTGAGTCGGGTAACTCACCCCCCATGGGTCCCCATAGGGTCCTTGGGTGCTGTAGTTCGCTGCTACCATGTACGGATCAGCCTCCGCGTACCCATAGTCATGATGCGTTGGGGGTTCAAACGGGTTGTATCCCATGCCACTCGCATATGTCGGGATTGGGTTTTCAAATCCCATCAGCGGTGGTTGTAGTACAGCAGGGTTGGAGGGTCCACCCATTTGTGGGTCCTCCTGGTATGGCGGGTAGTGACTAGCACTTGACTGTTGTGGGGAACTGAAATTGAAGCCCCCCGGTCGTACCGACATGCGTGCACCGGTTCTCCTACGCCTTGGCGGTTGAGGAGGTGCTGGTTGAACCGGTGGCGGTGGAGGTGGTGGCGTAACTGCCACAAACCGGTGATCCTCGGATGAATCTTGATGATGCGGCTGTGGCTGTGGCTCCTGCTGCTGCTGAGACTGCTGCTGCTGATGCTGCCCATGAGATGACGAGTGGTGCGATGGTGTATAATACCACTGGTGTTGATCAAACAGGGCTTGGAAACTGTCTGGACCACCGTAGGGTGATCCGTGGAAGGACGATCCGTCGGAGATTTCGATCGGATGGTTTGGAGTTCCACTCGCCGGCATGACGGGGTCCGTATCCTCGTCCATATCGTCTGCGTGATCTCCTGAAAAGTGGTCCTCTGGACCCAGTGGGTTAAAACCCACGGGCTCTGGTATGAACCCAACCGGGTTAAACTGTCCCCGAAAAACAGGTGTAGGGTCTCCATATGAATGATGAGATAGGGATCTCTGAAGTGGTATGTAGGACGGTTGAGGGTTATTGGGTTCATAAGGATTAAGAACAGGAGGTGTTGAAGTATGCGAAACCGACCGTCTGGCCGGCTCGAACAGGTTTCTTCGGTTTTCCCGAGGGTCGTCACTCTCGGTGTTGGATGGAGCTCGCCTTCGTGAAGGTCCAGCTTCATGATCGTTGGGGGCGGTGACTGGCCCCTTTCCACGTCCTCGTGTTCGGAAGAATCTAGGAGGCATTTTGATGTTCCTGTCAATAAGGCATAAGATAACAATAACAAAAATATAAAATTTAAAGGACAAAACAAAAACCGAATAAGGTGGAATTTATCCTATGTTATAAGTCTAGACTCGAAGGTTTAGATATGTGCAATTGTGTAACTGAGATTAAACACAAAAGGCTAGTGTTTAATTCACTCAGTGTTGGCTCTGATACCAACCTGTCACACCCCGATTTCCACGTGTCACCGGTGGGCCCGGTGGGGGAGTATCGTGACGTGGTTAGCAACGTAATAGTCAAACAACACAATATAATAATGCACAGCGGAAGCAATTTAAAAATAAGATACAACCGAATTTATTTATTGTAATCAAAGTCACAATATCCGGTGTTTATCCACAGAACGGATCGAAACAAAATAACATTTATGGTTCAACAGACTTCTGGCATCCTAAGCTTGCGAGACTTTTTATTGATGCTTAGGAGACAATCCAGCCAATTTCGTTTAGTACCTGCATTCAGTCTTTTTGGGAAAATACGTCAGTTTACACTGGTAAATACATTCAACTGACTCATTTTTTTTTGGAAAATGATTGAAAATTGGTTTGGATGCACGAGGCATAAATCATTTTATTTAACTTGGGAGAATTATTTAATATTATAATCTTGTGAACGAATTACATGTTACTTATGCGTTCAGTAGCCCGGAACGTATCCGGGTTAAAGATCAATGGACACACCACAATAATGAGTTATACACGGGTGTACGCCTACACCCTGTGCTCAAGTCGCGGCCATCTCGTAAGATGATGCCAAGGATATCCGGGACATGGTCATTAACCCCCTAAAGGCTGTAAAGTAAGCAAGACTGTTTAAACGAGCCTATCAAATTATTCAACTACCCACTAAGCGTGGAGATTTGATGCCCGATCAAGCGGTACGCTATGTACCGTAACCCAAGCCCGTATAGGGAAAATAAGTTAAAAGTATTTACCTGATGCAAGTATAAATCACAATAAGCAGAATGGCAAGTATCTTTTACTGGTTCTCCTAATCTGGAACGAAGGTTTATAATAACCTATTAGAATGCTAACGGGTCTTTTATTAAGCTTAAGCTTAGACCGGCTAGTTTCAAGATACGGTTCGTACGCACGATTAAGCGAAGACCGGATAGAATGTGATTCAGACCCGAAAAGTTTGAAGACTTGTTTAATATGGGTTTATTATTCACATTCTGGATTTTGAGATAAAACCGTTAAGGTTTGACCCGTTTCGGCTAGTTTATGTAAACTTGTTACATAAACCGAACCGTACGCGTAATAAGCGTGACGGGTAGTCATGAGAGCTATATACAGGTTTCCTAAGTTAATTATGTCTCAAATATGTTGTGACATCAGTAAGGTGTCTTTCGTTATGCCCGAAATGTGTTTAAACACAAGCTAGGCCCCGTAGGGGTAGTTTGGTCATTTAGAAGCTTATAAAAGAGTTTAAGTGACAACCATGAGTTACAGGTCTGATGTAATCAGCAAATATACTCAATTTGCTAAGTTACATCAGTAGGTTAAGGCATGTATGCGAAACTTATCATTTTTAACCAAACTAGGCCCCGTAGGGGTATTTTGGTAATTTCACATAAGCCGAAAAGCTCAAAACCGAAGTCTGAGTTTATCAACCTTTGCTTACTGTTAGAATATGATAATTTGCCTCTTATATCAGTAGGTATCAACCCGGGTATGTCCGATATGATTTTAAAACATACTATGCGTTAAAAACGCTAAATAAGGCGATTAAAGGCCATTACCGGGTTCGATACTTAAATCTGATATTTTTATATTTCCAGAAGGCTTAAAATAATTTATTTATCATAACTAATCAGTAGCAAAAGGTTTGGAGTCGTTTAGATGTGTAAAACTCATTTTATGGCACGTAAGGGCAAAACCGACAATTTCCGAATTAAGCCTACGACTATGAGTTATGCTCAGCCTAAAATTAATTAAAAATCTTTAAAAATCCCAAAATAATATATTACATCAGTGGGTAAAAGATTTGATACCAAAAAGCATACTTAACTAGGCTATACGCTAATTACGCCATTTTATTAACATAAAGCATTAGTTTTGCGATAATGAGCATAACTCTTAATCTACAAGTCAAATTGATGTCAAACTTTGCATGCAAGTCTATATATCAGTAACAAAGGTTTCTACACTTTTACATTTTCATAAAACACGTTTTAAGGTAATAAGGGCATAACGGTCAACATACGAGCAATTAACGGAAACATGCATATTAATTGGATAATCAATGAAACAAGTACAGAGGCTTATACTATCACGTAACCCAACCCTAATGAAGCATTAAGGCATTTCTAATTCCATCTAACTCGGGCCAGAACTGAAGTCAACGTAAAAGTCATAGTTTCGTGACTTTCGGTTCCGAACCGGTTTAAAACTGAGAGTTGTCGAGTCTGACCAGTTTAGACATGTCCGTACACTTATTACCAAGTTATATTAAGTTTAAAACAGGTTACACGAATCACGTATTGCCAATCATGCATTAAATCGTAATTTACATAACTGTTGACTTTTTCGGTGAACGTTTGACTCGACAAATGGCTTAGTTATTTCTGGAATCAGTAAGCGCCCTTATAAGGGTTTAATACCCATGTGATTACCTACTTAACAGTACTTTTAATTTGACATAACACTAAGCTATCGTTAATTAATCACGAAGTCAAACCGTAGTTACGTCGGTTTGACTCTTAGCTAAAATACTAAGCTATAATTAATTTAGAAAGGTTAGGCAACTTACAAGGTGTTTAATGATGATTAGGGATGCCTTGTAATCAGCTTGAAAGCTCCCCAATTTGATCAGACTTGAATTGTGAAAAGAATGATCATGGAGTTGCAACTTATGTGGGTTATATAGTGTTCATGGCACCATGAATTGATGACAACAAAGTCTACAACACTCCACAACTGATATACACATTCCCCTAGTGCCCTAGAATAGTTTAGGGGTCGATCACATGTGAGAAAAACCGGCCTAAAGGGTCAGATTCGCGTTAAACAGGCAACAGGAGGTTGCTGGTCGCTGGGGGCTGCTTTGCGCACCGTAAGCACACATGCTTACGGTCCGTAAGCATGCATCAGGGGCTGATTCTTTTTGTTTGTTGGTGTTTCGAAAGGGCAGCCATTAATTCTGACTTTGGGGCATTATATCATCACTTTGGGACCCCTAAAACATGTCTTGAACAGTTTATACCCTACTATTTGAGTTTGTTTCATTTAAATCCATTATAAAGTACCGAATAATAAGGTTAACCATTCATTTTCTTCGTGGGATCCAATCATGCTTCTGGAACTCTATCAATGACAATAATTCACTGATTTTAGGGAAACATAGATGTGTGTAAAATTTAATTGGCCTTGGAATTTATAACTGAGGTCGTTTCAGAGGTAAAAATTTACATGACGCCACTTTAATTCCTGCCAGAACATCAAAAAGAATCCGGGTTTACAACGCGTTTTGTCAAGCATGACACGTGTCGTTTATTCTATTTACCACGAAATTTTGAGGTGTTACAGATAGATCCTAAAGTTGGTATATCGAGATGGGATTTATCTTCTAAAATCTCTTCTTCGATTGGTATAGGCGTGTATGATATGCAAAACGAACAACATCGTGAGCTTATTAAAAGGAGAAGAGGGTTCTTCTCTTAACCATACTCTGGCGTGAGAATAAATAAGTGTCATCAGAGAGAAAAACAGTGTATGTTTGTGTTTAGAGTGAGAGAGTAGAAATTGGAATGCTTAAACCTTTTGTGGATGTTGGTATTTATAGCCAAAGGGTTAGAGAAAGAGTTTGGCTAATGGGCCCATGGGTCGAACGTCGCTTTCAAGGAATAATCATTTGGCCCCCTTTGACACGACAAGTAGTGTTTGCAAAGGTGGGAGTACGATGGCACATCAAGATTGGTCACACTTGCTTAACATTTGGAACCATACCCCTTCAACCAACAAATATTGGTTTTGGTCCCGATTGGGTTTTTGATGTTGATATTGTATTCAACAATATGTTTCTTCCACAAGCTGATAAACCAGCTCATAAAGAATCCTTAAATGCTAACAATGTAGAATCATCTGAAGATGAAGACTCACCTTGTCCTTCAAGTCTAATTCTTTCATTCTCTGATGTGGACATTGCTCATTCTTCTTAACCTGCTAGTGATGCAAACATTGAAATTGAAACACCAAATGATTGTCAAAATGATGGTGGATCAACTTCAATTGCATTGATCCTCTTGACTCGCAACGTAATGTGTCATATAATTAATCCCTCAAAATGCCAATGGTATTCCTGATCATCATGTTGCCAATATTCTTGTAAATGTGGAACTGCAGTCTGGTCCAACTTATGTTTCTCTATGTAATTATCCACAAGAAAACATCATTGGTTCGATCTTAGAAGGTGTTGAGACTTGAAGTAAAACAAGATTGCTCAATTTTTATCTTCACATTGCTTTTCTGTCACAAGATGTGTTGGCATCTACTGAGCTGGTTGTACTTGATCCAAGTAGGATGGATCCTATGCAAGATGAACTTAATTAGTTTAGAAAGTTGGAACCAAGTTGGTTTACAAGAATTAGATGGATGATCGTGGTGTTTTTGTTAGAAATAAAGCTCGTCTGGTGGTGCAAGGCTTTAGAAAAGAGGAAGATATTGTTTATGATGAAGTATTTGCTTCTGTTGGATCTTCTGGGCTCATGCTTCTTATAAGAATTTCAAAGTGTTTCAGATGGATGTCAATAGTGCTTTTCTCTATGGTGAAGTTAAAGAGAATGTGTATGTGAATTAGAAAATTTGCTTTTAGTTTATCTGTTTCGTAGATGTACATACTCTATGTTACTTGCTTTCCTTAAAAAAATGACTTTCAGAAAATTTTGGGGATTGGTGAATCGTGTATCCTGAACATAATCATTGATCTGGAAATTTTATCTAAAAGACTGGGGCTATGTGAAAATAAAATTTTTGGGGAAGAATGAAGTTATAAAATTACATGGATTGTTTTGATGGGTTTATGATTAATTGTTGATTTGCGTAATCCTGATATTTGAGAAATGATAGTGATCTTTGTATGTTCGATTCTTGATCGATTCCGTAACACTGATGACTGTGTAGATTTCTTATCACGAGCGGAATCCATGTACGAGAGTGGATTTAGACACAAGAAAGCTAATTCAAATATGTTTTCTATTGATGATTAACAGTTACAATACCTTGAAAACAATCTGCAAGAGTCTCTCTCTCAAACTCTCCAAAATTCTTAAATGAACAAGACAAGCCTTCTATTTATAGGTCTTGTCCATCCTCTCCAACATGCAAGCTCCATTCATGAGGATGGACTTTAGAGAGGATGGACTCCTTTCATAAGGACGTACTCCAAACTAAGGATTTACATTTATTTCCTATATTTAACACTTCTAAACCTTGTCTTGAACATTTCTCGGCTACGATACGTGATTGACGAAAGTGATAGACATATGCACTCACAGACTCCCCCTTGGATATTGCTGTAGTCAATCTCGTAGCTTTATCTCCTTTCTGAGTCTTCTTGAAGCTTTGACATCTTCAGTACCACAGAATCCTCGTTGCTTCAACAAGATCTTCTTGAATCTGCAACCTGCTTCAGCAGGTCCCTCTGTCAGTAGACTCGCTCTCCAGGCTCCCCCTTTCTTTAAGCTTCCGACTTTTCAGGATGGTCACCTGGTTCCATCACTGCAACTCCCCCTTGCTTTGAGCTTTTCTCTAGACTCCCCCTTATCTCAGCTATCAGAATCGTAATCTGGCATTCATAAAAATTTGACAATTAAAGATCATGAGAGAATATCTAGTCACAGTAAAACACTCAGGATTGGTAATCTAGTTCTAATGCAAGATATCAAACATTTTAGAATTTTAATCCCAGAAACCAATTACCTGGAGTAAAACACTCAGGATTGGTAATCTGGTTCTAATGCAAGAAATATAACATTTTAGAACTTTAATCCCAGAAACCAATTACCTGGCTCTCCCCCCATATCAAATAACTTCTGCATAAATTTGACATTCAAAGAATCCAACTTTCACAATTTTTTTCAGATTATCTACCAAGTCCAATTTAATGACCTTGGAGATTTCACAAACTATTTTTGAATTTTTCATTTAAAAAACCTCAAGTTTCAAATTAATGAACTTGTTTATTTTCAAAAACATGTTCAGCATACTTAGATTTTAAAACTCAGCTTTTTGACATCGGTTGTCGAAACTAAAGGAGAAACAAAATCTTTTTGCATTTTACAAAGTTTATGCTAAAACACATTGAAAATCCTTTTGTATTTTTTCTTTAATGAAAAGCAGTAAAGAAATATTTACAGGCATATTTTTGTTTGAGTTCGCTTCAGAGGATCATATCAGTTTATAACACATCACTAGCACCGTAGACCTTTTATAGACTTTAAGTTCTAAACGATTCACCTAGATTGTTAGTATACTGATCCACTTAAATTTTCACACAAATTTCAATTGATTCAAGATACAAGATTAATGTTTTAAGAACTTAACTTATTCGTGTGTCCCACCTCAGAATATACTCCCGCATAAAGATTCCCTAGATTCAGTCTTATATGTGAATATACCTAAATGATATATGTCTCTGGGTTAGTGCGAGGCCTTGAGAGCTCAGGTATGAACTTCCATTCACTCAAAGAGATGAAGGCTCGACTTAAAGGTGTGTTCCACTTAGGAATCTTCTTTACAATTGCACTTGATTTATATTTTTCGATATTATTCAATTTTTATGCAGAGTGAAAGCTTTAAGCGTAAAACCATTATACGAGGTCCAAGCCATTGCAGACGCAAAATCAGAAGATCAAGTATAATACCCCAGATATCAATAAATATAGAGACCTAGTATCTCAGAATCAGGCAACCTCTCAAACGAAATTTCGGAGTACTAAGTCCGTATATCCGAAAGATGTTCCCCACAAGATAAGAAAGTTATTGATTTAGGTTTATATCTCGAAATCAATCTACTAAATGTGTAAAAACCTACTGGCATATCATCAATGAGACCGTTTATCACATTTGACTTTCCATTTCTTTAGCAGGCTGTGATTATTTTACTGATGTACTATCATTTCATCTTTTTACACAAAACTTTTTTTTTTATTTTTTCATGTTTTTGGCTTTTTCAAATTCTCAAATGTTTTTTTATTTTTAAAATTTTTACTCCCCCTAAAATCCAAAATATTTAGAGAAAGTTTGACAACCCGATTTAGATAGCTTCATCTCGCCATCTATTTTCTGCATCACATGCTCAGTTTAGTATAAAGAACCCCCATGATTTACAACACATTGATATTTAACAGTTTGAAAACCGTTTTTCAATTTTGTTTTATCATGTTTGTTCAGATGTGAGGGTTTCGGGGTATTCCATCAAAACATATGTTTTCAAAATTTTTTAATTTTTAACACTTAAAAAAACAAACATTTTTTTTCATTTTTTATGTTTTATTTATTTACAAAAAACAAACCAACACTCCCTGTTTTTCATCCATAGGAGTCAGCCACCTCCCGTGCCAATCTGCTCTGCTCTTCATGTTGACATTCATCTGTCTTTAGCACATTCAAACAACTCAATCATTTGAATAATGTAACCCATGCCTGTTTGATCTTGGGTATTGTGACACAATACGATCTCTTCAATTTCGGAAAATCTTTTTCATTTTTAAGAAAAACTCTTTTGTTCTTATTTTTAACCTTGTAGGTTGAATGGAACTTCCTTTTATTGTCACTCACGAAGTCTTTTGTTTCTTGACCACCCAAATCTGTCCGTTTGAAACATTCCTTTGATAAAATATTGAATCAGTTTGAATATTTTGTTTTGACAAATCATTCTTAGCTTTTCATATTTGTTTTGGTTCAAACTTGAATGGTTTTGGTTTCAAAGTTTGTTTTGACTTTGAAAGATCAACTTTTTGTTTCCAAATCTGTTCGGCTCTAATTTGGGTGTCTTTGGCTTCCAAGTTTGTTTTGATTCAAACTTGGTTGACTTCTGTTTTTCAACCTCAACATTCTTTTCCTCAACATCAACAGGCTTCAGATTTGGACATTTGCGACCAACATGTCCAATTTGATCACATTTAAAACATGTTTTATTTGAAACATCTTTGGTGGGTTGTTGTTTCTTCTTCTGAGCATAGAACTCTTCATTAGTCTGTCGACTAAATTGAAGTTCTTTCCCTTCTTCAGAACTTATTCCATGAAAAAAGTTCATCTTTTTCTGTTGATTTGTCTTTTCAAACCGTTTCTTTTGATTCTATTTCTTTTTATAACCCAACACAACCTTTGTGTTTTTCTTTTTGTACCCAGGTTTGTTATAAAAAGTTTTTTTACTCGCTTTACCGACAAAGTTATCAATTTCATCTTTTTCAATTTCTACCAATTTAAACACTTTGTCGATCTTTTCCGAAATCACATTTTTAATCGGAAACTCAATATCTGAGAATAATTTGTCCAATCCAATCATTTAATATGCCAATCCTATTGAATCATCATTCGCAATTTTCTCAGATTTTGAATTTTTCAAATAGTTTTTGTGAAAACTTTCCTTATCTTCAATTTTTGATTCAGACTTATCAGTTTTGGTAGAATCCTCTTTTATAAAAGCTTTCAACAACCTTACCTACCACCTCTGAATCACCAAGATCATCATATTTGGAGTAAGTCACATCAATGTTGTCAGACAATTGGTTAATAATGTTTATTTCTTTCGCCACCTTTTCATCATCATAGAATGTATAATTATTCTCCAACGGTGGTGGTACCTGATGATATTCTGACCCAATTTTCTTTTTGTTATTTTCAGAATCCTGATTATCTGGTGTGATGTTGAAAATACGTTCGAGAATATATGAAGAAGCATGATAATTTTGAAGTTTACTGACTTTCTTTTCATTCTCAGCTAATTGACGTTTAACTTCAGCAAGTTCATCAATATATTGATTTAAAACCCGTTGTTTACCCTCGTATTTAGCTTCAAGATATCTTCTTGTTTCAATATATTTTGAAAGTCTTTTTTCCATACTCTTTTCTTGACTTTTCAAAGTTTCAAAAGCTTCTTTGACTGTATGATATGACAACTTCATTCCATCATATTCTTTTAGCAACTCTTGAATAATATTATCTTTTTATAAACACTCGTTGCAATTTGCTATACACTTTTGTTTTAAAATTTATTTTCTTTTTCAAGATCAACACATTTATGTGTCAGCTCTTCTTCTTTTTGTTTCAAAAACTTTTCAATTTCAAACATTTCGTTACAGTTTTCTTTGAAAAGATGTTCTATTTTAGTAAACTCAATGTTTCTGGATCTTAAATTTTCATCCTTCTCAGTACAGGCACTGCATGTTTCTATGCATTTCCTACACTGCATTTCAGTTTTATGTTCAATTTTATTATTAATTTAATCAATTTTATCAGTTGACTTAGCATTATCAGACGACTCTATAGATTTAGTTTGAGTTATTACCTCAACTTGATGTGCCACTGTTGTGTTGTCGGTTGTCTTCTTCAAAATCTCTTCTTTTAGCTTCTGGTTCCCTTCAACGATTTCCTCAACACTCTTCTTCTTTTCGACATTGGCATAAATCACCCTTTGTATTCCTTCCTCGACTTCTTTCTCATAATTTGGATCCTCTTTGATCTTTGAGGAAAACACTCCAGCAGTTGGAATAGCTGCAACTAAGGCTTTAAAATCTACCACATCAGGATCAACAACTGGATTCCCTTGAGAATCAAGAAAACACTTTCTCTCATCATCCCATCTGTTTTCACGCTTTGCTTCCATGAAAATCTCATACACTTCACCCAATACCCAATCTCATACGTGCATGACGTTCTTCTCGACTTGCTCTTAACTCAGCAACCAGCGCCTTTTTCTTTTCTTTTTGAATGTATTTGTTCCAATTGAACCCTTCATCTTCTTGAATCGCTATTAAGGCTTGTTTTCTCTCTTTAGATGAACTTTCACCAATCTGTTTTTGGTTTGTCCTTGACGACTATTTATTGGTGTGATGATAGATTGCTTTCTTATAGTAGTCATCATGAAACGGATTCACACTATCATCTACTTCTCTATTTGTGCACTCTCTTTTGAAGTGCCCTTTTTGTTTGCACTTAAAACAAGTGACCTTTTCTTTATCAAATCCTAGCATCATATTAGGTCCTTCAAGACATTTCCTCTGAGTGATCTCCATAAACCGTTGAGCCCTCCTAATTACGCTAGCCATACAACATCTGATATCCATGAGCTCTATCTCTCCTAGATCTATCTGGTCATAATCCTCCTTTGTCATATTCGGAATGCCAATCTTACCTGCGACCATACTTTCTTAAGACTCAAGAATAGATGCTAAGAAACTCATATCCTGTCTGGCGAAATCAGTATTCATGTTTGGAGAATCTTTCCAATACAGATTTGGATTGGACTTAGCTGATGCAGACCATGAATGATATCAAGAATCATAGTTTGGAGATCTACTTTTCGATGGAACACTTCAGCACTAAATGCCATAGTAATCTTTGGTGCTTGATTTGTCACAACCCCCGATCCCTAATTCCTGGGAACGGGCGGCCGCGAGCCAGTTTTGGTGGTATCGTGTATTGTCTAATTTGGCAGCGGAATTTTCATCAGGACCGTAGTTAGGAAATATTTTATCAGAGTAAACCACCATATTTTATAAATACAAATACAAATATATGGGAAAAACCCAAGTTTGCAGTACACACATTTTCATAGGAATCAATCATATTTTATTTAATAAAAACATCTATTTTATTTTAGGTAACTTTATTGCCACTTTTCCAAGCCTTCAGTGCTCTCCAGCTGGCTTTTATTGGCTTCACACTAAGTTACCTGAAACGCGTGTTTAAAACATTTTATCAGCAGGAAATACTGGTGAGTTAATCCCAGTTTAATCAAATTTAAATAAAAGTCACAGTGAACAGTATTGAGAGCGATCACATTGTTTATGTCTACAAAATTACTCCATTTGGTACTATCAATCCTGACTTGTGGGTCATATTACCCATTGGCTAACTCATTGTCCAATGGTAACTTATTGTCATCCCGACTTACTACTCGCAAGTAGTACAAATTTTGTATACAAAACCCCAACATACCAGCAGTAATTGAATAACCACAAAGACTCAATCACTGCTAAATTTCATAGTAAAACATTTTAAGGTTTGGTAAAACATTACTAAAATGTTTAACAAAAAGAGGATAACTCACATTGTTATCTTAGACTTCGCGTAAGGGTTTCCTGGATATAATCTATAATTTAGACAAATGTACATTGGTTAGTATCATAACCCTTTGAAATTATTAATGATAACCTCCCCGAGACGGCATTCCAACAACTACGTCGGGCAGAACCACGACAGTTGTTACGGAACCCTAAATCAATCGGGCAGCGTATCTATTACATAACTGGGGTTATAATACTTACAACGGAGCAGAACCTCGCTAATTAGGGGTATAATACCCGACTATAATATCTCTTCTACAGAAATTGAGATTTAGATTTGAAATGTGAGCGAACTGAATTGAAACCCGATCGCTCCTTTATATAGTGCTGATACTGGACTCTCTCGCGGCCCGCGTAATATGAGAGCAGGGCTTACGCGGCCCGCGTTGACCTCCAGTCAACGTATAGCTATGCTGAGTCGATGTGTAGGCTTGACGGGTGTTGGGACACGTGGCCGTACCGGGCTGCGCCACCTTTTTAGTCCCTCGCGGCCCGCGTTAGCTTAACGGTTAGCTTACGCGGCCCGCTTGAACTTAATAAAATCAAAGGAATCAGGTCTTAACCTTCATACCGCCTGCGTAACGATTGGGGTGGGTCTACGCGGCCCGCCTCAACTTACTATTTCTTGTTTTTCATTTATTTTTAATACTATTTTATATTTCGGGCTCGGTTTTCACATACGAGATGTATTTTAGAAAGTGTAGGGTGTCAAGGGTGTTTTAGGAGAGTTGCCAAATATTTTGGATATAGCTCCTGGATTATTTAATAAAATATATAGTGCACTCACATTAAGTATAGTGACCCAATTTCACTTTATCCCTACGTCACTAGACAGAAACCCAACGAATTTAGGCAGAGCCTTGACATACGTTACGGGGCCCTACGACACTTGGACAGGGTATCAGTGATCAGGGGCTACAATACTTAAAACATGGTAGGGTTTTGTAGGATTTAGGGGTGAATTACTAAGGAAAATAGGGGCACAATATATCACATGTGTAGGATATACTGAGAGAGAAAGAAAGGAATAAAATGGAATGTGAATTGCCTTCAATTTATAGTGGATCTTTAACTTGAAGTTTACGTTTAATAATGGCCACGTATCTTTTCCTCATTAAATGTTAGTTGTGGCTGATGCTTTCCACGTACACAATATAGTGAATTTTCAATGCATAGAATTTATAATTCTATTTGACTTTTATGGTCATTACAATCGACGTCCATTTTTTTTCATTCTATAGTTAAAGTGTAGAGTTTTATTTTATTATTATTATTAAAATAAATTTCTTTCACATGCACATAATCGTGCATTATGTTTTTGATTTTCAAACATTTTGATTTTTATTATCAACTATTTTATTAATTATATTATTATAATTAATTTAGCTGCTTTACTTTATTTGGCGCGTATAATATGACGTTTTACCAAATAATAAATATGCCATTAGAACAAGAATATTTTTATCTACATTTTGAACCAAGTTTTATTAAAAACAGAGTAGGTTCAAATATAATGTATTTTTATCATTATTAAATGGTTCATACGCTTGCCCAAAATATCTCATATTTCCATTGGTCAACTTACCCATGATGCATTCTTTTAATAACATAAGTTTTTATATATTTTATAAAAATTTTAGGATTGTTACATGATTGTTCATCAGCATACTTCTACGGTAGTACAGATCGACATTTTGCTGATAACTTGAACTGATCATTTTGTTGTGTTTCTATAACTCCAGATCATGACCTTCAAGTTTTTCAATCAAACTATCCAATGTGATTCGTCAAACTTGGTGTCATTTTTCAGAATCATGGCAAACGTTTGTCAATCATCTACATGCGGTAATGCCTCGATCAGTTTGTCAATGATCTCTTCTCTGTCTTCTTAATCCCAAATCTTTCGAGCTCGATTTTCAAATGTCAGAATCTTTCTATCATTTTTCGGACAGTTTCTCCTTTCATGCATTCGAACAAGTCAAATTCTTTTTTCCACAGAGATATTTTTTTTTTCTTGATATCCTTTCCACCTTCGGCTTTCACTTTCAGTGCTTCCCACATTGACTTTGACGTTTCACCATGTTGAAGCAAGAAAAGAATATCCCCTCTAACAGATTGTTGTAACAAAGTAATCATTCATAGTTCGTTAGAGTGTTCCTTTTTATCACCTTCTTTATACTCTTTAAGTGGAATTAATTCATTTTTATCGTTTATCGGTTTTTCATATCCCAATTTTAACATAACCCAATTGTCATATGCATAAACATTCACCTAGTTCTCAAATCTACTGCTCCACCAATGATAATCTTCTATATTCATTAGTTTCAGCGGCCGTTGATGATTTCCATACACGTTATCAAAGTTTAAGCTTCTCTCCACCTTATTTTAAATCTCGTCCTCGAGATTCACTAAAATATAAAGAAATACTTTTTAGTTTGTCACCGATCCTAGGCGCTATGTATATTCTGGTCATTGTTTTGAATCCCACATTACTTTGACCAGAACTATTCTCTATGAGATTCTTATTTTCTCAAGATTAAAATTATTAGGGTAAGTGTTTAGATGTGTTGTGTCTTCGTACAACTTTTAGTTACAGGTTTCCTAATGCGTCAATAACTGCAAAGGAAATTCTTATATTTTTGATGGCGTTTCAACCTATAGAGTTCTTGTTGTTTATCTTGTCGCACGAATTACAAGACGGGTGATCAAACGAAATAGCGTTTGATACCGGGATTATAGACGTATACGAGAGTTTCCTAATAAATAAATCTAAAATTATCACTGACACACTTGTTCATGATTTATTCCTAATCGTCAATCAATATAGTCTTTGTATTTCCTCATAGACATACACGTCTATATAATTATATATTTCACATACTGGTAGTATACATACCATTTATAAGGTCAATGTATTTAATAGATTCATAAGTCAGACATCAGGTCATGGTACTATCTAGGGAATTCCATTATTATAACACATACCCCATCTTACCCGGTCTTGCCGGAGAGGTAACCCCATCTCACCCGGTCTTGCCGGAGAGGTAACCCCATCTCACCCGGTCTTGCCGGAGAGGTAACCCCATCTCACCCAGTCTTGCCGGAGAGGTAACCCCATCTCACCCGGACAAGCTGGAGAGTCTACCGCACCATGCCCAGTTTTACCGGAGAGGTAATTATCATGATATTTTCCATAAACAGACTTCTCTCAAATTAGGATTTTGAAAGCACATCGTTTATCATAGTTTGCATCAATAAACAAGGAAATCAGTATTCTCATGTTGGATAATATTCTAGAACCGAGTAGTATTAATAAACAAGAAATAACAGTGGCCAGTTGTTATCGCTTATTTATCATACATGCACTGTTCTAGTCATCATCCTCACGGGATACCAATAACCATTACACTTTATGCAAGTAACTGGCTTATCTCAAAGCTTTATACTAATGCATTCTTCTTAGGTTCAAGTCTAAATACTGTCCTGGTTATTACCAGTGAATATAAATATCCCAACTCTTTCATTTAAGCATATATATTATTATGGTTGTGGTTTTCTTTTGGTTGGAGAATGAAGTTTCAAATATATCATTGTCTCCATTGATATTATAGCTAGGTTCAATGTAATAAGTAAGCTTACAGCTAACTTTATTTATGCATATATAACCTGAGATTCCGTTACAAGGAATATTTTATTGAGACAGATGGCATTTTACAACATAGTAGATTTCATGGTTTATTCTTATAATAACTTCATATTTTCATATGAATTTCCAATGACATTTTCTCTTATGTTTATCTTACAAAAGAGATTATATTGGGTATACGCGTATATGTGTATAAAATTTCAAATTTCTAGTTAATATTATACTTACGTAATATATACACACATATATATAATACTAACTATACATCCGATGGTACTAATCATCAAGCTTATTTCCATGACTTTACTTTATCCTTTATAAAAGTAGTATATTGAAATAAACTTCTGTTAAATTTATGAAACACAATATTTTGGAGTTTTAAGGATGGATCAATAAAAGATTTAAAGAAATGAATTACTCAAAATATGAACTTTCTGGACTCATGGGAATAAATTTATTTTTTTTAACTAGTGGGTTGAACCATATGGATTCAAAATATCAAAACTTAACTCTCAATTTATATTATATTATTTATTCAAAGAAGTACTTATGGTAAGTAATACAGAGTTTGACGTTTCTAAAAATGATTCTAACTATATTTTAGTAATATACATGTATTGAAATATGCATTTATATCCCATACAATAATAATTTATTTAAAGATATTACAATATTAAAATTGTAATCTGATTTTTAAATAAATTTTTATAAAGGACAAACGTACTAAACACCCATTTGATTCAACTATTCTTATGTGGGGCATCCATTTTAGATTCTAGTTTGAAAAATGAATGTTCAGGAATATTTTAACGTGCAAGGATAAAAAATATACAGTATATTATTTTCGTATAGTATAATATACTTATACTTATGAGAATATAGGATTTGTATATAGATTCTAGTAAAAAGATCTAATAACCTTGTTACATTTTAATACACCGCGACAGGCTTATAACATAAGTGCATATACTATTCTATATACTATATTACACTTATTAGAATTTATTACACCATGATAATTTATTAAAATTTTAGATATAAAATATATCTTTTACTTACTGTACTACTGTAACACCCTAGTTTCTTTTTAACGGTTTATCTGTAATTTACCAACAATTAGATGCGTAGTTAAGACTACACATACTGTAAAAATGCGTGTTTATTAAAACTTTTACAATTCATAAGTTATTCTATATAACGT